>QEOT01004119.1:686638-709632 GCA_003123785.1 Pterocarya stenoptera
TGGAGTTCAAAAGACAACCCAGAAGATCCTTGTCGAGAGATTTCTTCACCTTCCTCTCACAAATAATCTCACTGAGAATCTTATTGAGCCTCTTTCTTGCCTGCACAGAATCTCACAAAAAACCGATAGAAAAAAGAGGACGAAAGACAATCAATTGAAAAGAAGAGTTCAATACACATCTGAAGTTTTGCCATTTTGCTTACCATGAGCGCCTTTTTGAAGGGAGTTCTTGTAATGTTAGTAGGAAAGGAGTTGTAACCTTTATCTACTAAACAATAATTCTTCTTCAGTTCTTCTCTATAATAAGCATCCAAATGACCAAAAATTGCAAGTATGCCAACCTCAAAAGAAAACTGCAATGGTTCAAAAACCAACCAATTATTATGAACAGTAAACTACAGTATATGCTTAAGATTAAGGGAAATACTCTAGCCACAAATGAATTACACAAAAGCAATCCTACAAACTGATGTGACTTGATGTTGTTCATCAGATTGTAAAGTTAATTTTATTATAAAATAGATCTAAAAGATCAAATGAAGTCACGTCAGTTTGTGGAATTGTTTGGTATAATTTTTTTGTGGATGTAACAGTAATCTAATTTGGAGATCGGGTTCCCATACATGGGCAGTGTTATATTTATTATAGATTGTGATATTAAATATGTAAATTTATTAAATGTGGGTTATTATTTATTTACATGAACCACTATTTTAAGGAGATGCATTGGTTTAGTAGTAAGGTGTGTTGTTTCAAATGAAAGGATAGGAATTCGAAACTCCACAAGTGCAATTTGAAATATGTTGTGAAATGTTGGACTTGGACAGATACAATACTTGGGCCGACCAAGCCTTGCACGTGGGCTAAAGAGTCACAACACTCAGGTGCTTGCACATGGGCCGAATAGGCATTTTGATAAGGTGCAATGTTTTAAAAATCAATTCCATTGAAAAGACACATTTGGAGACTTGAACCAATACCCTCCCTTCCTGAGGGAAGGGCCTGCTAACCACTAGGCTAGGCACATGCCCTTTAGTCTTTAAGTGAAATATCATAACCTTTAAACCAATAACGGCCAATTGAAAAGTCACAAGCTAAGAGTTATGATCTTTCACATGGTGTCACTTCATTCTCTATAAATAGGAATGAGACCCACGAATTTATTCATTCCACTACCCCATATTTTCAATCACTTACATAATTTTGTAGAGAAATTCTGAATAAAAAACTTCAGAATTGCTATTTGCAGTTGGTGACTTTGTTATATTCTGGAGGTGAATTATTTGTAATCTGGTAACAAACTTTTTCAAATATGAGTAATTTTCACCTTAAAGATAATGTTCTACATGCCTCAAAATCGCATTTATTTTTCACGCACAATTTTCTTCAACAGGCAGGAATTAGACCCGTCGAACATGGAACACGTGTTTCATAATAGGGTATAAGAGATACATGTCATCCCACATTCAACGCCTCCAATTCTAACAAAAAAGAAACCAAGCCAAAGAACTTACAAAATTGAGCAGGCTTACCCTTTTCATTTCGTGGAAAGTATTAACAATATGGCCACCTGCCCATGAATCCAACGCAGATGCTGCTATGGAATCGATACCCTCCACCAAGTTCCGAATTGCTGCAGGGTAAAAGGATCCTTGGACTAGCTTTCTTAGACGAAGATGGTACTCCCCCTGGTGGAAAAACAGTGCGGATTGGCCAATCAGATGCTCTTTGCTCTTAGGGTAGGCTGGTTTGAACAAGTGAGCAGCTGTCACAAGCACGAACCGAGCATCCTCAGGGCTAGCCAGCATGACACAAGGGTAGCCAAGAATATTGGTCTTGAAGATTTCTCCATACCTGAAACAGTTCCAATATCTCCAATACCAAGTAGTTTAGAAAAATAATGATCGAGCAGAAAGTTAGTGTCTAAACAATCACAACTTTAGAGCATGCAGCAAACCTTTTCTGTTTGGCTGCAAAGAAAACATTTGGGTCTTGAGAATACATTTGAAGAGTCTCTCCTATGTATGGCCATCCCATTGTACCTGGGGGAAGCTTTGCTCTTTTTTGGGGTTCTTTCTTCTCCCGACCTCTTAGGAAAATATATGAGAATATAATCGTAAAGAGAAAGATGAAAACATAGAAAAAAACTCCACACATCTCTATCAGTGAATGATCAGTACCCACTATATATATATACACACACACACAAGCAGAGATGAGTTAGCTCTCGTCTCCTCCTTTCTGATCACAAAATGCAGAATCCAAAATTTTTGTAATTTCTATGCCACGTAGAGAGGGAGAAATGAGGTTTATAGAGAAGCTCAAGTACTTCCCAGCTAAACACTCAATAGTGACAAATCTCTGTCCTTGTCTAGTGTATATATTCAAGGATAATTAATGCTAGGTTGACTATAAACTTGCCCACCAAATGTGCCCAAGTACAGTGTTTTTTTATTTTTATGTTTTTTAAGCATTTTTTAAACACCATTGATCATTAAATAAAAAATAAATATAAATTTATTAATAGTCACTTCCTTAATTATTAAAAAAAATAATTAAAATAATTAAAATAATTAAAATAAAAATATATGAATGAGCACATTCTGTAGTCATACTATCATTTTCCTATATTTAATGTTGAGCGACAATATTACTCTAATTTTTGAAATTTTCCTTTTTACTCTTATAGATTGATTTAATATATAAGAAGTGATGCAACCATAAAAATATCTCACAAAATTAAATTCACAAATTAACATAACTTCATTTAATATGTTAAATTTACTTTACAATAAAAGTAGTTTTACAATTTAACACACTACATCAAATCACGTCAATTTATAGATTTATTTTTATAGAATCTCTTTATGGCTAAAAAATTTTCCTTAATATATTTTAAAATAAATCACTTTAATTAATATATATACACATAATAATAAAATTTTAAAATAAGAAATAAAACTAATGCCTTTATTACTGTCAATAAAAACTAAATAATAAAATCTACATATTCTCATCATGATCATTCTTCACTTTTAGAATAAGCGGTGGTTTTACATATTAAAATATAAAATTAATAAATTTAATTAAATATTTTATGTATTAAATCCACTTATTAAAGGGGGAGTCAACCCACATTTCACAGTTATTGTCATGCAAATTGGGAAAAAAAAAAAAAAAAATAAATAAAGGAAAATTATTCACTCTCTGTGGAATTAACTTCATATATATACACACACACACACAATGTTGTCAACGTTTTTAATTATAATAATCTGGTTTGATCTCCTCTTATAAGATTTCTGCCAGATTTTCTCCATTAATAAGTAACATATGAAACGTGTCGAATGGAGTGCTTTAGACACAATATAAATGAACAAGAACACGTTGCCATGCAATTTTTCAAAAATATGAAAATGCAGGCTAGACATGATGATATGTTCCAAGGAAATTAAATTACCGGGGACTACTTAATTAATGTGTGATCTTTTCCCAATTAATTGCTATATATTATTGCTCGATTCAAATTCATGCAAGTGGAGGCGTAATTGCATTGCATTGTTATCCCTAAAGGCTTATAATTAGCTATATATAAAAATATATATATATATTTATAAGGCAATCAAATTACTGTTTTTTGTCTTGTATTCTATATCTCTAGTCATACCAACTGATGTACCACATTTTAAGAAATTTTATAATCTAATAATCGAGATTTATGAAGTTACTTAAAATATATCAAATAAGAGATACGTACCATGAGTGATAAGTTTAGATGATAATAATAGTATTGCTCATCATGTGGTAACTCTCGTCATGTAGAAATAGAATAAGGATATATACAGTCTTAGAGTGTGTAATTCAAGCACTCATTTTGAAAAAAAAAAAAATGAAATGTATTATTAAAAAAATGATTTTTCATGGGTCTCAGATTTCTTTTCTTTTTAAAAGCGTGCGAAGCTTGCATAATATTTTAAGATTGCAAATATCATTTATCATAGTAGTGTGTGTGTGGCATGCATGACTAAGGGGATGTTTGGAAACAATTTCCATCTCATTTCTCTCATTTCCTTTCCAAACATCATTTAAACATAAAAGCTTTGAAACTAATTATTACAACTTTTTCAAATTTTTTAATAAAAAATAATTCAATTTTTTCAAATTTCTAAATAAAAATTATATTATAACAATATTTTAACTTTTTAATATTTTCTATTCAATTTTTTCTCTCTCATTTTCCAAAACTAATCAATAAATACTTAACTCAAACTATCTCACTACTATTCACAAACCATCTTACTATTATTCACAAAATTTTCATCTTGTCTAATTCTCCATACATTCCCTAATAATTCAACTCCAGCCATGAGGGAAGTCCCCCCTCCTCCTAGTTTCTTTGCAAGATAAGATTGTATTAAATCAAACAAACAAGATAAGATCAAGAACGGTAAAGGGAGTCCAACAATTACTTCATTATAGTTAACATATTGTCATTAGTCTTACTCATGTCGAATGACATTTACCCATTTTCTCACTACTAATGTTCTCAAATCGGGTCATTTATCGAAAGTTTTAACTAAATAATCATGGGAGTTATATCTAAAACTCATAAGTCATTTGTTACGACATTAAATAAATCGCCGTAATAGGGATACAGGACATATATTAGATTAAGTACTCACTTAATCTAATTACGACATGATTATTTTAATAAATACTTTAACATGGAATTGATAATTAGTTTCTTTTGTGCCAATTAGATTCAACATGCTTGACCTAATTATTTGCATTGATCATCTTGTTCTCACTAGGCCTCAATATAATTAAACTAGTGAACCCTAATTCGACTATGTTCTTGATTTTACTAGAAAAGAAGATCGAATTATTAATAGCTGTAGTACCTCTTGATCATGTATTGAGAAGATAGGAATTCCAACTTGTTTCTGTTAGCAAATCAAATCAAGTGGAAAATGGGTGGTCTCCAAATAAGTCATGTGGACATTTCTAGGAGTTTATAAGATACTACGCATGACATTGTAGTTGGGACAGCTAGGTTATAAAACGAAAGGTCAACACCCACCTCTTCAATTCATTACCAAGAAACAGCTAGCGGTTTCTATTGACTTTGAAACTCTCACAATTTTCTCGATGAGAAACTAAGACAAAAGGAAAAATCATGATCAATCTTACTCGGATGGATCCGTATATAGCATGCATTTTAATACGTTTTTAGGTCATGTTATAGTCACAATTTTTTCTTTTTTTTTTGTAAGATTGGTCTCTACTAGTCTAGAATTATCCATATTGGATGATATTGGTCGATTGAGATTTTCTATAATTTTCTAACCCAAATGCTTATTGCGTTTAATTAATTCGGAGATTTTTTTTATAATTTTCTAACTCAAATACTTTCTGTAGATAATGTGAGTCTTAATTTATCAATTTCCAAATTGTAGAAAGTGTTTGAATTAAAAAAATTGTTTGATAATTATAAAATTAAATCAAAAGGTTTAGCAATTGTGTGGGATTGTTTATCAAAGAATACGGCCCTCTCCTTGAAAAAAATTGATTGGACAAGGATTTTATATAATGATTTATTTCAAATATTTTATGTAACTACAAGATCATGAGATAGATACAACATATAGATTCTATAACATTTAATGTTAATCTTGAGCAACATAGATCTTTAAATTAGAGAAAACGATCCACATTCTTTGTCTATCCTTAATCTTAGGCGCCCTTCATGTTTGGTTACGCAGTTCAAATGAGATCATATTTTGTTGAAAGTTGAATACAATATTATTATAATGTTATTTTTATTTTAGGATTTGAAAAAATTGAATTGTTATTATATTTTGTGTGAGAGTTTGAGAAAGTTTTAATGATGAGATGAGATGAGATAGTTTGGTTTTGTATAACCAAACCCGACCCTTGAGCTCCGTTTGGATGTACTCTACTACTATTTATTATTTTATCATTACTTTTCATATATTTTTCACTACTTTTACTACTATTCAATATTTTATCATAATTTTTTCAATACTTTTTCACTACTATTCACATAATATATGAGATCACCTCATGACTACCCAAACGCAACCTTAATCATAGATTATTCAAGCAACCAAAATATTTAAGATTATGGTTTTTTTTACTCATGCATAATATTTATTCAAAGAAAAATGATAAATAAGTATAATAAATAAGGCATGCTATTGCTACGTACATCAAATGAGGTTGGTTTCTAATTCTTTATTCTCTCATATTGTAATTTTCTTTGCATGACTAACATTACTCTCCAACTTGTCGGGATTAAAAGAAGAAATTTAAGAACTTGTTCACATTACACAAACAAACCATGTATCAAAATTTGGCGCTACGTGTAATACTATCGATCATGCATGTAACATCATTTACGTGACAAATTAACATGAGTCGACCCATAACTTTTATTTTTTAATAAATCATGTCACATGCGTATCAATCAACGAATTAAACACGAATTGTTACGTACGAAACTGATCATTTACAAAGATTTGAGCTGAAGTCTTAAATGTATATATATATATATATATATATATCTAAGTATATAATATTTGTATATAGGTGGCTGGAATTTTGAAACTTGTCACGACCCTTATGGTGAACGTGGCATCAAAAGGTAATCTGGGATTTTGCAACGTGTCACAATCCTAGCTGTTTATTTCGGGACTCTTCGGGTACGCATGAATTGAAATCCTAATTTCTGCCAATCGATCGAGCGATGGATCTCGATTTCTGAAAGGAAATAGTCATATGGGTTAGGCATCATCTTCAGATCTTCTCTTGTTTGAAACTTGGAACACCGACTATAAAAGAAGTGTAGACGATTCTAGTTATCCATGATTTGGCATGCAGGCTGCATATGACCTTTGCAAATCCTATGAAAACATCCTCGAAAGTGTTAATGATGGCAGAGGCGAACACCAAGGAATATGTTACATGGTAAGTTACAAAGAGAAGTATTACAGTCATAAAATAAATATACAAATTGACATGATTTTATATGATACGTTAGATCTATTTTATAATAAAAGTAACTTTAAAATCTAAAGTATCACATCAGCCTGTGAGTATACATTTTTAAGATCTTTTATGGTAAAAACATTTCTTTTCAAATAATATCATACTGCTTATTAGTGAAATATTCTAAGTGGTGTAAGGGTGTAACCAAAACAAGTGTCCAACAACGTTTTTGGTACGTACAATGGTAAGGCATGCAATGATCTCCGCTATTTTTAAAATGCAAAGTACTCGAAAAATAAGATATATATTGTCAATTGTAGAAAATTGAAAAAAAAAAAAAAAATCTCCCCTAGTTTACCAAACCATTTGCAGTCACCTAAAAAAATTACAAAATGAAAAAGTGACCCAAAATAAATAATTTTTTTATTTTAATTTTTTAATTGTAGTGAAGGATATAATCTCAGTCAACTTCTTTTTACTGCATATTGGGGGCATATTGCGATGTAAAATGGTATTTTGTCTGATCAATTTGTCTATTCATTTTGATATCTTATATATTTTAACTTTTTTTTTTTTACTTAATAGTTAAAGAAATGACTATTTGTGTATTGATATTTTTTTCTATTTTTTAAAAATATTTTAAAATGACCAAAAAAATATGAATATATAAAAAAATTGAAAAATAAAATAAAATAAAATTTTGACCTAAAGGTCAAAATAAGCGGGCTACTCTGAATAGCAAAGTAGCACCAATCTATTGTGACTAATGGGTAGTTTGGAAGGAGGTAATTAATTGTTGAAATTGATTGATAGTTTGAGGTAATTTTAAACTCATGAGGGGTAGTTTGAGAGGGCAATGTGTATTTAATTACTCTTAGAATTTTTATTACAAACCCCATTTTACATGTGGTTCTATATCTATTAATTAATGTGCTTAACCAAGTGAATAAACGATGAGCGCTGTGGATATTTGATGTTGTTCTAACCAGGAAAGATGAGATAGATATTCATACTATTTAAAGGGAGAAAACATTAGACAAAGAGAAATGCTCATTATTCCACAATGAAATCTCACAAAAATAAATTGATAAACTGACATGACTTGATGTAGTACGTCAAATCGTAAGGTTCATTTTATTGTAACATAAATCCGTCATACCTAATCAATCCACGTCAGTGTATGACTCCAATACTTAGCTATGAAGAATGGAATTAGTTCAACTGTTATATAATCAGTTTCATAACCCCACCTTTATTTTCTCTACCCGATTTTACATGAGCTGATTTGCACACGTATTCAACTTGTATTGATGCATGAGTTAACTGAGAGCCTATTTCAAATTCTTTTGAGCCTAAATCAAACACATACAACTACAAGGAATTTTAGGCATCAACCATAGCTTTAACAGAAATCTATTGCAGTACATCAGCAAGAAACATGAAAAATTTCCCTTTAGATATAATAAGTAATGTCTACATGTCGTTTAACATGTCTCCAATTCCCAACACAGCCAGTAGTGATGATGAGGGAGAATATATATGTACATGTGTACACATATACAAGATTGGTAGACCGCAGTGACAGCACACGCTAACACTCTATTTATACTTCCTGGCGGTAGTAGCACTGAAGCCATCGGCAATAAAACTTCTGTTAGAACTCTTCCATCTCAGACACAGCATTTAAAACTCCTGTTAGAACTCCTCATTATTGATATGCATAGTTCAGTCAATAACCTCGTGGTTAGACGGTAGTCGCACGAGTCAGTCGTGTTCTGTTTCATCAAGTCACGACTTACACCTAGCCGCAGAAGTACAATTCTTTGTAACATCTTCTGTTGTGGAAGAGTTATCATGTGGAACAACCTTGAAAGAGTATGAGAGATGGACAACATTATGGCCTCTATGCCCACATAATGCATTGATCTTGAGCATGGTGCAAGGATTCTAACAATATAATTCAATTTACGAATATTACCTGATCATTGCTAGAAACATCAGTTGAACAAGATTTCATCCTTTTTCCATCGCATGTACCGTTTTCCTTTTCTCCTTCAACTTCTTCATCAACAAAGTTCTGATCTGACACCTCTGCAAAAAGCCAAATAGTATGAATCATTTGAGATATAGAACGATGTTTTAAGATAACATTCTTTTAAACTCATTTCTATGTTTCTATCCTATCCAGATCCCTTTTCCCACCATCATAATTATGCACTAAGACAGAGATACACACACATCGATATTTGAAGCTTTATTCAGTAGAAAACTGCATGTTATTCTGTTTAGCCAAGTGATATTAATCATGCAAGCTGTTAGAAACAGACCATGATTTTACCAGACCACTGTCTATCTATTTAGTTTAGGACAGTATACTATCGATTTCATATTACAATTGGATAGACAACGTACCTAACCAAATACTACAATTGAGACCAATATTGTTCAGAGATTTTTTAAATGCCACATAATTCTTGTATAATGCTCTGCTTACTTCACATATTCTTTTCTTTATCACGGTATCAAAGCCACCTTTGTGCGGTCTCTCAAAAATTTCTTTTATGTGGTACCTACTAAAATTTCTTCTAGCGCCTTTCACTGTTTCTGGAATCTCCACTGTCTACACACATGCCATGCCTTCAATGGTTTCCTCGCTCTTCTTGCATATGCAGCTTCAGTCCATCACCATAGATGAAAAATGCAACCTGGGAAGATGCTTTGGGTTGCCAGAGGTTTTTCCAAGGAAAAGAAGGGCAATCCAACAGTTGAAGAATGTGATAAAAAAGATTTAAATTCAAACATCTGCCTTTTGGAAGGGATACACCTGATTCTGTCCTCACCTCTACTTTCAAACCTAAGAGTATAAGAGATTGTCTACTTCCCAATTATGTGCTACTCTGATAAAGGTGATATTCTACTGACAGTCATCGTTGGAGAATGTGGATGATAGGCCATGAAAACCTCCTCATAGTGAGAAATTTGAAACAGTTCTGGGAAGGTGGCGCACCTTCAAAGGTTTATCTCCACGCCTTAGAGGATAACACCTCACAAGCTTGTGTACCTGCCTTAGAGGATAACACCTCACAAGCTGAGTCCACTGCACCTGCTGCATGTCCTCAACAGAATGCCACCTCCATATCGTNGACTACAAGGAATTTTAGGCATCAACCATAGCTTTAACAGAAATCTATTGGAGTACATCAGCAAGAAACATGAAAAATTTCCCTTTAGATATAATAAGTAATGTCTACATGTCGTTTAACATGTCTCCAATTCCCAACACAGCCAGTAGTGATGATGAGGGAGAATATATATGTACATGTGTACACATATACAAGATTGGTAGACCGCAGTGACAGCACACGCTAACACTCTATTTATACTTCCTGGCTGTAGTAGCACTGAAGCCATCGGCAATAAAACTTCTGTTAGAACTCTTCCATCTCAGACACAGCATTTAAAACTCCTGTTAGAACTCCTCATTATTGATATGCATAGTTCAGTCAATAACCTCGTGGTTAGACGGTAGTCGCACGAGTCAGTCGTGCTCTGTTTCATCAAGTCACGACTTACACCTAGCCGCAGAAGTACAATTCTTTGTAACATCTTCTGTTGTGGAAGAGTTATCATGTGGAACAACCTTGAAAGAGTATGAGAGATGGACAACATTATGGCCTCTATGCCCACATAATGCATTGATCTTGAGCATGATGCAAGGATTCTAACAATATAATTCAATTTACGAATATTACCTGATCATTGCTAGAAGCATCAGTTGAACAAGATTTCATCCTTTTTCCATCACATATACCGTTTTCCTTTTCTCCTTCAACTTCTTCATCAACAAAGTTCTGATCTGACACCTCTGCAAAAAGCCAAATAGTACGAATCATTTGACATATAGTACGATGTTTTAAGATAACATTCTTTTAAACTCATTTCGTATTACAATTGGATAGACAACATACCTAACCAAATACTACAATTGAGACCAATATTGTTCAGAGATTTTTTAAATTGCCACATAATTCTTGTATAATGCTCTGCTTACTTCACATATTCTTTTCTTTATCACGGTATCAAAGCCACCTTTGTGCGGTCTCACAAAAATTTCTTTTATGTGGTACCTACTAAAATTTCTTCTAGTGCCTTTCACTGTTTCTGGAATCTCCACTGTCTACACACATGCCATGCCTTCAATGGTTTCCTCGCTCTTCTTGCATATGCAGCTTCAGTCCATCACCATAGACGAAAAATGCAACCTGGGAAGATGCTTTGGGTAGCCAGAGGTTTTTCCAAGGAAAAGAAGGGCAATCCAACAGTTGAAGAATGTGATAAAAAAGATTTAAATTCAAACATCTGCCTTTTGGAAGGGATACACCTGATTCTGTCCTCACCTCTACTTTCAAACCTAAGAGAGTAGAAGAGATTGTCTACTTCCCAATTATGTGCTACTCTGACAAAGGTGATATTCTACTGACAGTCATCGTTGGAGAATGTGGATGATAGGCCATGAAAACCTCCTCATAGCGAGAAATTTGAAACAGTTCTGGGAAGGTGGCGCACCTTCAAAGGTTTATCTCCACGCCACACATTATTAGAGCATGTGTACCTGCCTTAGAGGATAACACCTCACAAGCTGAGTCCACTGCACCCGCTGCATGTCCTCAACAGAATGACACCTCCATATCGTCTGCTGCTCATTCTCAACAGAATGATATAACCAACTCTGCTCCATAGAGAATATTGTAGATCCTTCTAGAAATGATTCTCTTGTAAAACTTTGCATTTTCTTCTATAAATACTAGTGCTACTGTATTGAGGATTTAATGAATATACGAAGAATACTTTTGTTCAACATATGGTCTCTCTGATGCATTCTTACAAACACTTCTGTAGCACTTGCACTGGTTTTAACATGGCATCGAGAGCCTGATAGGGCCAACGCCCATAATATCCTTCTCCGATCATCATGGCAACACCCAAACCCACTTCCCCAAATCCCTCCATCACCAATTCAGCCGCACATCTCATCACCATCAAACTCTCTACAGAAAATTACTTACTCTGGCATGCCCAAATCTCCACATTCCTCCATGGCAACCAACTGTTTGGCCATGTCAATGGATCCATCCCTATGCCTCCCACCACCATCAACAATGCACCCAACCCAAACTATACCTCTTGGCTCCTTCAAGATCAGCTCATAGTGTTGGCAATTTATTCCTCCCTCACCAATATGGTTCTTTCTCATGTTCTTGACTGCACCACTTCCCAGCAAATATGGAAAACTCTCCATAACCTTTACTCTGCCCAGGCCACAGCCCACCTCATGCTCACGAAATTTCAGCTTGCAACTCTCAAAAAAGTTCAATCTCTACCAATTTTCATAAAGCCAAGGCACTCTTTGCATCTCTCAATGCAGCAGGCCATCCTCTCACTGAGTCTGAGTTCAGCATCTATTTCTTGACTGGTTTAGGATCTGATTTCGAGATCTGTAGTGTCTTCCATCACTACGCGTCCCGATCCTCTCTCCATTTCTCAGGTCTATAGTTTTCTTGTTAATCATGAATCGCATCTTGCACATCAAACTCTGTCTCTTCTCTCAAACAATTCTTTCACTGCCAACTCCACCACTACATGACGCTCTTTTACCCCTCCTAACCAAAGCAGTGGCTGTGGCTTTCGGCGTGGATGGGGTGGTTGCAATTTCTCATCATCACCTTCTAATTTGTTTTCCTCTTCTCAGACCAATCCACCTACTTGTTAGCCCTGTAATCGCGTTGGTCACACAGTTATTTCCTATTATGATCGATTTGATCATGCATATAAGTCTCCTCCTCCCCCTTCTCTCTCAGCTAATTTTACCAATTTCCCAAATATGTCCACTTCATCTGCTAATTGGTTTCCAGATACTGCAACTTCTACTCACTTCATTTCTGATTTCTCTAAACTTAATCTGGAGTCCACTGCATATCAGGGACCAAACCAAGTAACTACTGGCGATGGATCATCCCTTGGCATTCAAAATTCTGGCTCAGGCTTACTTCCGACACTTTCTGGCAATTTTCTTCTTCGCCAATTACTTCATGTTCCTTTAATTTCTTGGAATTTATTATCTGTTAAACAATTTTGTTTGTATAATTCAGTTTTCTTTGAATTTAATTCATCTGGCTTTTTTGTGAAGTATTTGCATTCCCAGGAGGTACTTCTTCAGGGCCCCGTTAAGAATGGCTTGTATGTCCTTCCAACTAATGATAAAGATGTCACTCTTCCCTCACGGCACGCTTACATTGGCGAAAGGACCTCACCAACCACATGGCATGCTCGTCTTGGTCACCCCTCTCCTCGGATCACCTCCTTTACCATACGACATCACAATCTTCTAGTCACTTCCACATCCACTTCGTCTCCCTGCTCGGCATGTCTTCAAGCCAAATCACACGCTCTCCCTTATCCACCCTCATCTTCTCAATCAAAGTTTCCTTTTCAGTTGTTATTTTCACATGTCTGAGGACTAGCCCCTATGCTATCCTCCAGTGGTTTTAGAATTTATTTTTCTATTGTTGATGACTTTACAAAATATGTTTGGCTCTTTCCATTACATACAAAATCTTATGTTTTTCAAATTTTTCTAAACTTTATTAAATTTGTTCCTAATACTTTTTTCAAAAAATATTATAGCAATTCAATCTGACTAGGGCGGTGAGTCCGTCCCTTTCATGCAATCTTACAAAATCTGGGCATTTCTCATAGAATCTCCTGTCCATATCCTCATGCACAAAATGGTAGCATTGAACGGCATCATCGCCATATTGTTGAAGCTGGGCTCTCTCTTTTAGCCCAGTCTTCGGTTCCTACCAAATATTGGGTTGATGTTTTCCAAACATCTGTTTTTCTCATAAATAGAATGCCCACACCCATTCTTCATCATCTTTCTCCCTTTCAGGCACTCTTTAATTCCCCACCTGATTATAATTTTTTACGTGTCTTTGGCTCGACCTATTGGCCTAATCTTCGCCCTTTTAATCATCACAAATTAGATATGCGATCTCAACTCTGTGTCTTTTTAGGATATACCCTTGACCACAAAGGGTATAATTGCTTGCACATTTCATCTGGTAGAATTTACATTTCACATGATATTCATTTTGATGAAAATCTTTTTTCATTTACATCTACTCAACATCTCTTTCAGCTCAGCCCACTCCATTAAATTTGTTATGTCCCTCCTTACTAATTCGGGCTTCCTTTAATATACCTTCTGCCCAGCCCAACCCAGCCGAACACAACTCTCCATCTCCTCCCAATTCCAATATTCCAGCCCATAAGCCCTGCAACACCAACCCTACTCAATTTTCAGACCCTTTTCATCTTCCTGAAAACATTTCTCCTGCGCCATCTTCTTCAAACCCTACCTCTCCTCTACATCACGCAGCCCCTTCGGCCTCCATCCCCTCTTGCATAAACAATCATCCCATGACTACAAGGTCCAAAGCTCTCATCACCTGTCCCCTTCATCAACAAGATGGTACCATTCCATGACCACCACCGAAACACAGTGCCTCCCTCACCATATATTCTTCCATCCCCGACGAGCCCACATCCTACATGGAAGCTTCCAAATTTTTTGTCTAGCGTGCTGCAATGGCTAGTGAATTTGAAGCTCTCCTCCGAAACGAGACATGGACTCTCATTCCTCCCCATCTCTGTCAAAATCCTCTTGGTTCAAAATGGATCCTTAAGACCAAACCATTGAGCAGCAGAAGACTCGCCTCGTTGCCAAAGGGTTCTATCAACAAGCCGGGTTCAACTACTCAGAGACCTTTAGCCTGGTAGTTAAGCCTGTTACTATTCGGCTCTTGATCTTTATTACAGTGTCTCGAAAGTGGCCCCTTCATCAGTTGATATATAGAACGCATTCTTGCACAAGGACTTGGAAGAAGATGTTTTTATGCAGCAACATATTGGGTTTGTTCATTCTGATTTCCCTCATTTTGTTTGTAAATTAAAAAAATCTATCTATGGCTTGAAACAAGCCCCTAGGGCTTGGTCTGCAAAGCTTAGTTCGAAATTATTAGCACTCAGTTTTCATGCTCCCATTTCTAATTCATCCCTTTTTATATTTACATCTGCTACTACCTCTGTGTATGTCCTAATTTACGTTGATGATATAGTTGTTACTGCCTCAGATTCTTCTCTCATTACTGATTTTATATCCTCTCTGTCCGCATCTTTCCCAGTCAAGGACCTAGGCTCACTTCATTTTTTCTTAGGAATTCATGTCTCTCGCACGACTAAAAGTCTCTTTTTATCTCAATCTAGATATATCTCTGATCTATTAAAAAAGACTAATATGCATGAGTCAAAAACTGTGTCAACACTTATGTCTACATCTGATAAACTTTCAGCTCTTGATGGGTCCTCTTTTGAGGATCCTCATCTTTATCGAAGTGTAGTTGGTAGTCTCCAGTATCTTTCTTTTACTCGTCCGGATATCTCGTTTGCAGTCAATAAATTCTGTCAGTATATGCATTGTCCCCACAACTCTCATTGGCAAGCTGTCAAACGCATACTGCGTTATCTCAAACTTACCACCTCTCTTAGTTTATTTTTCTCATCTGACTCTCCCCTTAAACTAACAGCATTTTCGAATGTTGATTGGGCTAGTTGCTCAGATGATCGGAAATCGACAGGTGGTTTTTGTGTCTAATTTGGGTCTCACTTAGTGTCTTGGGGTTCCAAGAAACAACCAACAATAGCTAGATCCTCGACTGAAGCAGAATATAAATCAATTGCAAATATTGCTTGTGAACTTCTATGGATCCAAGCATTGTTAAAAGAATTGGAAATTTTTATTTCTGAAGCACCACACTTGTTATGTGATAATATTGGTGCAACTTATCTTTCGGCTAATCCTGTTTTACACTCACGGACTAAACATGTGGATCTCGACTATCATTTTGTACGTGATCGTGTTGCTAACAAAACTCTCATTGTCTCCTTTGTCTCAAGTAAAGAACAAATTGCAGATATTTTCACTAAGCCGCTCTCCTCGGCATGATTTACTCTTCTACATTCAAGCCTCACCATTCAATTAGTGCCGCTTGATTGCGGGGAGATATTAGAGCATGTGTACCTGCCTTAGAGGATAACGCCTCACAAGCTGAGTCCACTGCACCCACTGCATGTCCTCAACAGAATGCCACTTCCATATCGTCTGCTGCTCATTCTCAACAGAATGATATAACCAACTCTGCTCCATAGAGAATATTGTAGATCCTTCTAGAAATGATTCTCTTGTAAAACTTTGCATTTTCTTCTATAAATACTAGTGCTACTGTATTGAGGATTTAATGAATATACGAAGAATACTTTTGTTCAATATATGGTCTCTCTGATGCATTCTTACAAACACCTCCGTAGCACTTGTTTTCTCACTGGTTTTAACACACATCACGCCAAAAACAGGTCTTACATTCATCTCTCACCACCAATATGATATGTCTAGAAAAGTTCACCCAACCCTTCTCAATATTCTTCTAATCTCCCACCCCTAAGGTTCACCTGACTGCACTAGAACTCCCTCCTGTCCCACATACTACCAGACTTAAACTTCCACAAACAATATCTACAGCCTCCCTCTCTGTGGCATAACGCCAAAGTCATTCGCTAACAAAGCTTTATTATATAAAATCGGGTGTTGTACACCCATTCCATGTAAAGAAATGGGAGCACACAACCATTGCCGTCTTCCCAACCCACATAAAATCCTTCTGTAACTTTCCAATAAGATTGGCCACACCAACTGGGTTGGGGAAAAGAGATAGATAGAGTCAACCTCATTTGAAAAAATAAAGCTGCTTTCCACCAGCCACTCGTGGTTCCATCTTCTCGATGATATCATCGCATATGGATATCTCCTTGAACAATGTACGCAATGAGAGAACCATGTACGTAATGGGAAACAGTGACATCCTACAACCAAGATAGCCAAGTCCCCAACACCGACCCATGTACGTAATGGGAAGCAATGACATTCCCCAACCCAGGATACAAGCCAAGTCTCCTATGTCTTGCACAGCACCAACCGAGACCAATGCTGATCTGGCCAAATTTATTTTCTACCTTAAAATAGCTTCAAAGCATAATAAAAAGGCAATGTAGATGCTGGAGATGATCCAGATCATAAGGATCAAATTTTCATCCCCAATGGTCTCTTAGTTGTGGGCTGGTTTGCAGGTTATGGTCTAAGTTTGCAGATTAACCTTGCAAAAGATCAGCTTTTTGTCCACAAGATTGAGCCAAAAAAATCTTCAGCAATTGCTTGAGTATTATCCAGCATCTCTCGCCTCTCCCATCCTAGAGTTCTCTAACTAAATTTCTCTCTGAAGAGACTCGCTGGTCCACCATGAACCTGCATTATATTGAAATGGTCATGACTGCCTTCTCCCCTTCCCTAGCCCAGCTTCATTATCAGGCCACCCCAATAATCCCCTTGCACCTACTGTTATCACCCAGAATATTAGATCAACTATACTCCAAATTAATAGATCAATTAAATAACTGAGCTTCTTTACGTAAGATTGCTGCTATCACTCAATCTGTTCCTCCTACTATTGAGAGCTAAAATACTACGGAGAGGACACCCGAAATTTTTCGTAAACGATATTGAGGCACTCATCTAACTGGTTGTTTTTAGGCCTAATCCCACAACTGCGTTATTGGACTATCAATGTACTACATATAGGAGTTTGTAATGTGAAAGAATACATTTCATCTTTGAATAATTTCTTTTGCTTTATTCCTTTGTTCTTTTCTTTGCACTACCAACCAAAATAAGCTGAAATTACCTGTGCCGCTACCAACCAAATCACGATGGCACAGATTGAAGTGACAAGCATGAATGTGCTTCGAGTTACAAGTAGCTGATCCACAAAACATAGCATGATTCCCAACTAAGCCCAACGCTTCACTCGTGGATGCAGCAATGTTTGGTACATCTGCAGGTGCTAGAACTTGGGGTTTGCATCCAGTTCTAAAGTGCCGTATCCAAGGATTTGTCAAAAGAACACGAGACCCTTTTGCTTTCTTGAGCTGAAGATCATCAGCTCTGGCAAAATTAATCTTCTGCCAGCAACCTCCTCGAAGAACCTTAAACTGGGAAACAAAGATTGAAAAAATCAGTTAAGAAAATAAATAAATAAATAGCACATACTTATTACATATATAGATATACACAACGTAAAAGAATTCAAATGAAAGAGAAGAGATCAGTTGGAACCTGGCCAGAAGTGGTACGGGTGTTAAGATGCTTTTTCCTGGAATATGTTGGATCTGCCAAGCGGCAAAAACCAAGCAAATCCATGGAATCATATAACTGGTTCACGAATGATGCTTCCATGGACTTGAGGTATAAACTGTGCTTCTCATCTGTCCATTCAGTACACTGGTATATAATAGATTAACATTACTGGCAGAAATCCTTGAAAAAAAAATGCTCCAACTGTTTCTTTTATCAATTGAGGAAAAAAAAGGGAACACGTTCAAGAAATTTCGTGCCAAACATGTTAAAAAATATATATAAAGGTCTAAAAGAATGGCAAGAAAACAATAAACAACTAAAACAATTAATGGCCAAGGAAACAATAAGTATAGTATGGAATCTTCAAACCCAACAACTACCTATAGATAAGTGTGTATATTGTAATATATTTTCTTCTCTTTTCAATCTGAACAGATCAGTTTCATAGCCAGAAACAGGGAAATAAAATAAGGTTGAAGATTTATTTATTTTCTCAAACCGAAAGTTTTTAAACGTACAAGACCCAGTTTAATCTTCCCATGAACCCCAAATCAACGAATCATCGGTAAAACCCATCACGCGCCTAAAGAAGAGACGACATGGAATAAAAGCAAACAAATCCCGAGATGGAAAAAGAAAAGCTTTACGCTTAATCGGGATTGAAAAGAATCTCTAATGATAAAAACACAAAAAAAAAAAGAAGAAGAGAAAAGTACCAAGCTCAAGCTGGAAGGCTCCTTGGTCTCGCAGGACCCGTCGTTTGATACTGTAGAAGAAGTCGGTGCTGCTCTTGGTCCGAAATCCCCCATGATCTTTACGATGAAAAAACTCCAAAATAATTGAGCGAGAAGAAGAAGAAAGAGAAAGGGAAATTAAGGAATGAATATGGAGGAGGAGGAGGAGGAGGAGGCGGCGGATGTGTTGTATCGAGGAGAAAAGACAAAACTGACGTTACAGTTGTCGCTCGCTTTTACACGTTTCATGGGCCATGAGGTTGCCACGTCAGTGCTGATTAGCTCGACAGCGCCGGTTGCGAGATATTTTAGTTTTAAAATTTTTATTATTATTTGATTTTTTAATATTTGAACAAACCAGATATTTTTGTATAAAAAATCTTTCGATTTTGTACGTCGTGGGGCCCACGACATATTCCTTGCTGCTTTATCCCGCAAGTAACTTAAGACTATTTTATTTGCTCATGCGGTCGAGGTTGTTAACGAGATTGGATTGGCCTTCCTTTGATTAAACTGACACGTGTATATGATTTTAATTCTAGTACCAATTATTAGTACAGCAAATGAAGAGACAGTTTAAAACGTTTAATATGTAGTAGTAGAATAAAGAGAAACGCTTGGATCCCGAAAATGGTTACCGGGCATTTCTCTCGAAACTGTTTTTATTTTTATTTTATTTTTTTACTCAGTAATTAAGTAAATATTTTTTAATAATATTATAAATTTTTTATTTTTTAAAAAAATATTTATGATGATTAAAAAATACATAAAAAAATAAAAAGAATAATAAAAAATTGAAATACATTTTCGGGACATTTCTTCGGGATGCTTTTTCGATAGCTGAATTGCCACTTTAGAATAAAGGGTTTCGTGTGAAATGTGAGGTTTAGGTTGCGGTCGGCAATAAACTAATTTTAGATATTTTGTGAATAATAGTAAAAAGTAATGATAAAATATTGAAAGATAGTAATTAATATTAAAAAATAGGTAAAAAATAATAATAAAATAATAAATAATAGTGGAGTATTCTCAAAATACTCTGCTACCCACACTATTTTTTAATATCTATATTTAGAGTAATTCTATATGCAACCATAAAGTGTATAAACACCGCGTAATCATTTTGAAAAATAGTAGAGTCCACCATTAAAAAATTAATTTTCTCATGTGGATCTCATGCTTTATTCACTTTTTCAAAACCATTATGCGACAATTGCATAATTCACGATTGCAAATATCTTTTCTTCTCCTTTTAATGTTGTTAGGAAGATATTTAATATTTAATGTTGTGAGTGTAAAATTCTTTTAAAGGAAGTCTTATAGTAGAGATTTTATAAAATTATATCTACAAACTGACATAACTCCATATAATACATTAAATCTATTTTATAATAAAAATAATTTTATAATTTAACCTATTATATCAAATCACATCAGTTTGTGAAATCTCTTTGTTGTTAAAGCATTACTTTTTTTTAATGGCGTAGATCCCACATAAGCATTTAATATTGTGGTTATCTCTTTTGCATTATACCATCCAATTACATCTGACAATTAGAGATCATAGTTCATTTCAAACCTAATATGAATATTTTTCTTTTTATGACGGAGAACCACCACATGACAGAGCCCTTAGGGCTCACCCATGGAACCAAAACCCTCAGAGAGACTAGCACAGCAAACTACCGCCATGACCTACTACTTAAATCGCAGTTTGATTATAGGGAGCATCGAACCTGTGACATGGGACTCATTGCACAAAACCTGATATGAATATATTTAAGGTTTCCGTCCTACCACGATCTAAGTGCTAAGGGAAATTATATTGATCACGAGAAGAGAGTGCACATAATAACAATATCCAAAGCATTCATTGAAAAAATCGTATAATTTACAGACATATATCCACTTCCATAAACAAAATTGAACGAGCTCATGCTATGTAACATTGGATATACAGAGAACTATTTAAGATAAAATTTAGCTTTTTGGTCTTGGGGAAGACATTTAGAACTGATATGGGCTTTTACAGTATTATCACCCATACATTCTGTGATTGTATAAACAAAAATTGTGCTCAAGATCATGAGCTGCTTATTCATGCTTTCACCTAGCTATTCTAACTGAAACCAGTCTCTTGTAGTAGCTTCTTCTTTGTTTGTGAAGAGAATAATAATACCTAATCGAATTGAAGCACAACAAAACGATGTTAACTCAAGTTTCCTCGTGCTTCTGCTCCCCCTCTGGTATCACAGTTCCTTGCAAGTCGATCCGACCTACAATGGATACCAAAGAAAAATAAAGAAGTGATAATTAAGCTACCCACTAAGCCTTTTAATTGTTATAAATTAACAAAAGGGAAAAGAATTATGTAGTCATCAGTGCTCCAGTGTAAATGCAATTCTAGGATGTCTAATCTAGCATGTGAGTTTTTGTTCTGCTCGGTCATGAGAAAGCAGAAAAGCAATCCCAATCTGTTGATAGGCTGCAATTGCTAATTGTGGGATATTGTGTTTTTTACTTCACCTTGATATCAAACAGATCTCATTATCAAACAAGAAAAGATTAATCATACCTAACAAGGAAATTAGTGATGGGGCCTTCGATGTTCCATTTGAACCCATATCCGTACCTGCAATCCACTCCTGAATTGATGAGTCTGGCCCAACTATTTATAAGTAAACACAGAACGGTAGAAAAAAGTGATCATGCACATGGGAGCTCAATTTCTGAAGTATTTGAGACAGGCAAGTAATGCAAATTTTATTGAGCGCAAAGAGTCCTAACTCAAGCACACAGGAAATATACAAAAGCATACATCCAACTAGCAAGAGAAAGAAAAAGGGTAAAATTCTTTAAGTCTAACAGGCTGGAGAATTGGGAGCTGTTGTGAGCATCGTCCAAGCGTAGAGATTGTAGAAAATTATGACTTTTAGTTCTGACACATGAAGCTAACGAAATGATAATAGTAGCATACCTGAATCTTCAAGTGATTTAAGGACATCTGACTTCTTGAAAGTAAATCCAATGAAGTTTGTATCTTTTGATGTCAACATCTGCAACAATCAAATGTGCAAAACCTAGTTTAGGAATTGGTGTCAAATGCAGAGCAAAAGCTGATATTCTGCATAGCGATCACTATAAATAATTTAAGAAAAATGAGGAAAAATGACAAATATATTAGAAATTAAAATGATGATGAATGAAGCAAATTAATTGATCATGGGGATAGCTATTTATCATACAACACAAGGAAAAAGGTACAAGTCTTCAGCACAATCTACCCCTATCTCAAACTCCTCCCAAACAAAAATTATAGATCTAAAGTATTATTTATTTATTTTTATTGGCACCAGGTGTCTGAGAACAAAGTCCCAACTAATCCTGAAAAGGTGCACAGGCCCTCGGCAAATTAAACAATCTCCAAGCTCCACAGAGATATGAAAATTTGCTTTGTAAGCACTCCAATTGGTGTTTGATAGAACAATAATTTAACATTTCACTGAAACAAGAACTGGAGGACAACTGGCTTTTCTCTCTTTTTGGTCAAGTGGATAACAACTAGCCGTTAAAGAAGAAGAATGTCATTAATATGCACATTACATTATATATTCAATGCCAGCGTTTAGCAGTTCATCAAAAACATCTTTAAAAACTTTATACAAAAAAACAACAGAAAAGACATAGCAGAGACTAATTACTTAGACTTCAAAAATGGAGAAAGTATTGAATCTGTACCTTCCGCCAGGGTCCCACTGTTGGTATTGTTGATGGTGGACCTTCCACCTAGAAAAGCAGAAAAAAACAAAGGCTTATCAGAAACCCAAGTTGTCTCAGTAGAACCCCGTCAAACCACAAAGGGAAATGGTGAATTTCACTCTTATTTTCATCTCGCCAATGTTTTCCTAAATAAGACTAAAAGAAAAAGTCAAAAAAAAAAAAAAAAA
>QEOT01004121.1:0-13297 GCA_003123785.1 Pterocarya stenoptera
GGCATTTGTGTAAAACTAGTAATAATGCATGGCTTTTTGGGAAAGGCTTAAACAAAAGAAATAAAAGGCTTATGGGAGAGGAGGGTCGTGCAATACTCACCGAGAGTGAGTTAAAGAACCAACTATGACGATGGTGGCTATTGAGTTGAGTTCGACAGCAGCAACTGGATGATCTCTCAGAATAGTTGTGCAACAGAGAGAGAGAGAGAGAGTTTAGAGAAAGAGAAAATAGTTTGTGATCTTTGACCAAGGACAACAGAGAAAGAAAGAAGTGATCGACGGTCGGGGCTTACCAAAAAAGTGTGAAAAGGACAAAGGGTGACTGGCTGGTAGTTTCTAGGGCTATCGAGAGGGGTCCCGACCTCTTTGTGGTGATCAACGGTGGCAAAACGAAACATGCAGAAATTATTTGGTTATTCATGGCAAAGGGAGAAAGGAAAGTGATGGAGGAGAGAACAGGGCTTATTGTCGATGTGTTCTGTGGTGTTTCTGACAAGATGGTTGCATGGTTGCTGTGAGGAAGGCTACAGTGGTGGTGTAAGGGTTGTTTTGTTGTGTAGCAAACTTTGACTCTACTAGGTTCTAGTCGTGGTTGTTGTTGGCGTTGGGGAGGAATAATGTGAATAAAAAGAGAAGATTTAAGCTAGGGTTTGAAGCTTAAATTTGGCTACAAATTAGGAAACTACTCCAACTAGGAAATAAACACTGAGAGGCATATGGGTGTGAAGGGTGGAGGAATCCCACTAAAAAATAATCAATTTCTCAAAATAGATCGTAAAAAAATAATAACATTACTCATAATAATAATAATAATAATAATAACAATAATAATAGTACTAGTAATAATAATAATAATCTTAATTCTAAATCCTAATTTAGGACTTGTATATTACAGTCCTCTACCACCAACTCGGCGGACCTAAAGGCATTGAGGGACACATATGGGGTTCCAAACTCAGTTGTCTTGGAGGTCCTTGATTCCCATCAACGGGACTGCCAACTCCTAGGGGCTTGCTGAGAAGGTCGCTCTACACTCGAGCACCTTTTTGCACAAGCTGAGACTCCCTTTTTGTCACCTTGTTCGTTATGTTCTAGATTTCCTATAGATGGCCCATGCTTAGCTGCACTATAATGCGTGGAGGATCCTAATGTCGTGCTACATAGTATGGCGCATGGTCTTGGAGCTTGCTGGTTAGGAATACCCGAATCTAACAGCTTGATAATTTGTTTTCACACACTGGATCCAATCCTTGGGGCATTATCTACAGCTTCCATTCCTGGTCCAAATACCGTGTTGCCCGATTTGAGGGCTCTTACTCCAATGCCAAAAATTGGCAATGCAAATTCTTCTTTGTCCATTTAGGGGCGAGAGCTCCCTGGTAGTGAAGTTGACAAGCAAGAGTTTCTTCTTCGGGCTGCGTAAGGGGTTACTCTAAATGACAAGATGATTTTCGAGACTCTTTCGGAGTGGGAGTAGGCTCATATACAGACGGTTCACTCCTGGGTTGAGCAGCACCAAGAGGAGGTATGGACTGACGTCCTTTTAACCAAAGAAAACATCGATTAATTCTTAGTGATTTTGGATTGATCTGTTGTGGTTGGTCTCCGCTTTTCTAGGGACCCTGCCATTTCTTGGGGAGAGAAAATGCCTTTTGTCGCCATGTCAAGAGGTGGAGAAAAGAGACCACGCCGCGAGGGCGAGGGGACTTGAAGACCAAGGGAAACACACGGTCACTCTGAGTCCGAGCAGGGGACTTCTCACACGCAACAGGCTTTGCCATTGCCAGTCGCCTAAGTCTCAGTCGGAGGGAACTCTCCTTACTTTGATGATTTCGATGCTATTATGGCGCAAGCGGCATTGGAATTTGAGTTTTCGGTGCCAGATGCTCAAGTCGTTTCTCCATCCCTAGATCTCTCTTCTACCCCACCTGGTGACCAAAGATCGACGGGGGCTCTTAATTGAGACCAGGATGATTTAGAGATGGTGTTCTTCGAAGTCCTACTCAATCCAAATCTCAGGATTTCTCAAGGCCCAACTCCCGTGAAGCACCTTGAGGAAGCAGGTGATGCCCCTATTTGTTCGAGCAATTCACTCAGTCAGGCACCTCAATTTCTAAGGCGCCTTCCATAATTCTTGGCAGTCAAGTGCCCGTCACGCTTGTCGATCGCAGGGGTCTCTCTCTTGATGACCCTGTCACCTACATCAAGGAAAGGGTTTCGATTCTTTCTTCACCCTTCACTGCCTCTACCGACAGGGGGCTTCTTCACCCGTTGTCTTTGAGGGGGTATCTCCTTTGGTTCCTTCTAAAAAAGGTGAGGAGAAAGTGGATGAGCTGAGTCTTGTCGACCTTATGGGGCATAGGACCTTCATCCCAACCAAGTGTAGGATAGGCCGGTGATCCAAGGCCTGAAGGAGCCTTGGTACCGTCACCACCTCCCTTACCTCGACTATTTTCCCTTGGGTCACTTTGGGGCTCGGGGTCGGCCAATCGAGGTGAGGAGCCTACTTCTCTAGACACTCTGGCCCTTCCAGATCTAGCCACTTCCTACCTGGTACTGACAAAGCAAAAGGCCGAGTCTGTGCGCGGGGTGGCCGACCAGCTCAAGGACTTTCTTTCTCTGGTACGTTTTCCTACCATCTCTCATCAGGCTTTTTTATTTTTGCTATCGTTGATTGCTTGGCTTTTCTCCAACAAGAGGTTAATGATCCGGTGGCCTGGATTGTAGATGGTTAGGCAGAGTTGGAGGAGGAGGCTCGCATGCTATGGATCTATGCTAAGCAGGCTTATCGCGAGATACTTAAGCTCAGGGTTAAGAAAGACCAAACTAAGTCTTTAGAGGGAGATCTTACTCACCCTACAGAAGGACTTGGGCCAATCTAGGGAAGAGGTGTCCTAAAAATGCCTTGAGGTTGAAGCCCTGATAAATGAGCGAAATCTAGAGTGGATTTGAGCGTCCTGTTCGGACATGGAGTAAGAGGAGACCCAATAGTGTTGCCCTAACTATATTGCCTCCTTGTCGGAAGCCAAGGATGTTAAACTGGATATGGTTTGGAGCTTGACCGTGTTAAGGCTAAGGCTGCGTTTGAATGTTGAACTGAACTTAGTTGAGTTGAGTTCTTTATGAATAGTAGTGAGTCGAGTAATAAAGAGAATTATGTGAAACCTATCTAAATTGAGTTTAAAGTGTGTTTAGGTGTTAAGATGATCAGTTTAGTAATTTTTATGAAAAATTGAAAAAGGTTGTGGGTCCCACATATAAAAATGTTTTAAGTTGAAAAAAGTTGTGGGTCCCATGTGTGAGAAGGTTTTGAGTTTAGTAATTTGAAAGTTGAGTGTTTGGATGTTAAACTCAGTTTAAAATTAGACTGAACTTAAGTGAACTCAGCTGAACTCAGTTGAGTTTAGTAACCAAACGAAACCTAAGAAAGAAGAGCTTGAGATGCAGCACGCTGCTCTTACGAGAGACACCGTGGATACCAGGAGTGTTGTGGCTAAGAAAAGGGAGGTTGTTTGCATCCCAGATCCAACCATCATGAGTAATGTTATGGAACCCAAGGGTTGTACTCTTTCTCCCAAAAATCCCTTCAACAGGGTTGGTGACTGACGCAATCGATTCTAGTTGATTCCCATCTTGGCAAACGCTTCCCAAAAAACAATGACGGCCGAGCGTCTATTGTCTATCACTATCTTCCTAGTGGTGAAGTTGGCGATCATCATCATCACTCCCAGGGCGTCTTCGTGTGGGTATATCACCTTGTCTTGATCACTTTCATTGAAGGAGGTGGCCATCGCCTTCTCTGTTTGGCTTGTTTCGTTGGTCTTCCAATGCTAAAAATCTCCTCATGCCTTACCCTTCAGGCATATGCCTTTCTACTGGACACAAATCCGCCTCCATTGGAAAACTTCCCAACAATAGTATGGATTTCTCCTAAAGGGACATTGTCTTGATTTTGGCATGGGGGGTTTTACACGTCCCACCTTGCGGTCCCCCTCACCCTCGGGCTTCCATTCCTATGGTCTTTCTTTCTCACTTGTTCCCTTAGCAATCGAACTTCCGAGGTGGTGGCGAATGTTAGGCGATTAGCTACCCCAGCTCCCCATCCTCTTACATCTCCTCCATTATTTGCTTCAAGTGATGGAAATCCTCTGTCCTGTGGCCTTCTACATTATGGAAAGTGCAAAATAGACAAGTTCTCTAACCGCGATCTTCGTTGTCTTAATGTCACTCCTTACTCTTCGTTTGCACATTCATGCGCCAGTGTGCCTTCTTGGAAGAGGTGCCACCATCTTTCCTTTTCTCATACGGCCCAAGAACATTCCTAAGTACAAAATTCTTAAATTCTTTCTCACGAGTCCCCGCTCATGCTGCTTTTTTGTCTCTTTTATCTAACCGCTCCACTTTGGACCTTCTTGGGAAAGTTAAGGCTCAGAGGGTGTCCTCAACATTAACAAAACCGTCTGTCTGGTTCATGAATTCTCGCAACATTGTAGGAGTCCTTTTAACCAATTTGGCCATGAATGGGCTCCTGGGCTAAATGTTGTCCAAGCTGCCAGCGTGATTTTCTTGTCCTGGTCATCCATCGTCAGACCTCCTTATTTAACCAGAGAGATAAAATTTTAAACTTTCATCTTCCTTCTACTTCACGGTCAGAAGATAGGTTGGCAAACGCCTCCTCTTTTGCTGACCATTCAATTGGGTATTGAACTGCCTACCCAATTCCTTAAAATTATCAATGGTACCTAGTTGCAAAGCTCTGAACCATCTCCTAGCTGTCCCTCTGAGCATCAGGGGAAAAGCTCAACACGCAATTTTCCCTAAAAAGCCATGGAGTGTCATGTGAGCCCTAAACGATTCAAGATGTTCGCTAGGTTTTTAGATCCGTATTACATCTCAATCTTTAGGGCAATTTTGGCAAGAGTGGGACTGCCATGACCTGCATGTTGTAAAGGAGATCCGTGCTGCTTAGCAACTGGTCGACCGATAAAGATGTTCCCATCTTCTTGGCCATCTCTTCGTATTTGCCCATGAGGCTACGCAGCTCAATGTGCATCTTTTTTTTATCCTCTTCGTCAGCTGCAGCCCCTCAAGCGCTATGCAGCTCTGCCTTGATTCACTTGTTTTGGCTTGTGCCAGCACTTTCCTCTACTTCAAGATCTCGTTCTCCCGCTAGAGATTCTCCATTTGCCATCTTTTTCATTCGCTCCTCCATTTCATTTAATGTCTCGTCTTTTCCATTTTGGCCTGGACCTTCTTCCTAGCCACACATCGAGTCCTTCAACACTAGGCCTTTAGCTTTGATAATTGTGCTAGGCTGGCCCAGCTCGACGAGGGATGAATACCTCCTTACATTTTGCATCAAATTTTTTATACCATATGCAAAGGTAGATTTAGAGCTATAAATGAACTAGTATGTTTGATAGCCCACTAGATACTCACTTGATTAAAATCGAATCAAACTAGACTCTTGAAAAAAAAAAAAAAAAACTCACCCCGTGACAATAGATACTCGCTCAATTAGTAAATGACACATAGTCGGCTCGTTTATGCTCGAGTCAATGAAAGCTCATTCATACGTTGATAAATGTGTATATATATATATTGGTTAATAATATAAGCATAACACCTTTTATAATTAAAATGTTATTATATCTAGTTATTATAGATAATTATAGACTAGTTACATATTAATTGTTTATAATTTTTTACAATTTTCTAATTCATGGTCTACTTGTTAGTTGTAAGAATTTCATTAAATTTAGATTTTTTATTTTTTATTTATTTGATTTCTTTATCATTAAATTTTATTCAAAATATAAAAAATAAATAATTCTAGTTTGGCTTAGTTCAACTCGAGCTCATTTTTTTATCGAGCTCGAGTTGAAAATTTAGCTTACCGAGCTGACCTTGAACAAAGATTGAAAAACAATCTCAAGCTAGAATTTTTTGTGTAAAGCTGAGTTCGGCAATCTAAAGATTGATTTAACTCGGCTCGATTACAACCCAGGTAGATTCTTGAAAAAGCACGTTGTCTATCGAAACCAAATTAAAATTTCCCAGCTTAAGATTCCAACCTGTCGATTACTATGAGAGACTGGCCCATTGAAATTGTGTCACCTACGAGGGAGAAACATGTTTTGTAGTAGAAAAGGGTTAGAAGAAAAACAAAGACACGCCATGACTTGGTAGTATTGGTACCCATTCCCCGCTAACAACCTCATAGATTAGTAATGACAGCAAAATAAAAGAAGTAAAATGATGCTAGAAATGTACGAGTAAAGTAGAGATTTTCGGCCTTTGCTAATGAGAAAGTTGGACTCCGTCACTATGGACGAAGAAGATGGGAGAAGAATAGGTCAAATGGACATCCATAATGAAAATGTGTGTTTCATCTAAGTACCCCGGCCCTCCCATTTTTTTCTTTTTAATCATTATTTCTTTGAGTAATGCTTTACTTAATACTCCCATCTGGGAATGCTTTGCTGCTACTGATGTTTGGGCTGAGAAAGGAAGTCCAGTGTAGAAATGGAGGGTGGAGATACAAGATTTTTTTCAACTTTGGGAGGAAATGTACAACAAGCTCTCAACTGAAAATTTAGAACTAATGGCCATAGTCATGAGGAATATTTGGTATAGAAGAAATAAATATGTTTTTGATAAAAATTTCTTGGATCCTGCTAGTGTTTTGTAGGTGCCATTATTAGGATGGGAGGAGTCCAAGCTGGCAAAAGGAATGGAGAAGGGTGCAGTAAATCAGATTGCTAAGAGGGGGATAGGTGGAGGTAAATAATGGAAGAAGCCAATAGGCTCTAAACTAAAAGCTAATTTTGATGTTGCAATTGATGTCTCTTCAAAGAAGATTGGTATTAGGGTGGTTATCAGAGATGATAAAGAGGAGCTTGTTGCTGCTTGTTCTATGACAAGAGTGTTCAATAGTGATGCTTTTGTTGTTGAATGTTTTGCATTGTGAGAAGCAATGGTCCTCTATGAAGAATTGGGGCCTGGTGCTGTCCTTTTTTAAGGGGATGCTAAGGGTGTAGTTGAGGCGATCGGCAGGGAGGAAAAGAATGATTCCTGTTGGGATCACTTAGTGGAAGGATTGCAGCAGAAGTTAGGACTATTTGACAGATCGGAAATTGGCTTTGTCTATCGAGAGAGAAATGAGGTTGCTCACCAATTGGCAAAACTGGCTTTTCATGGAGAGTGTGATATGTATTGGGTAGAAGAGGGACCTAATTTGATTACTAATCAATTACTCATAGATAAATTGTATATGGATTCTAATACAAGTTGTTATTGAATACAATGAGGTATATTTCAAAAATAAAAATAAAAAATACTCCCATCTTATTTTCATCTCACCATGTAAGATATAGAATATTTATCATCGTCAGATTATAAAAAAATTATCCAATAAAAGATCATCAAATGGTAATAAATGTGTCACATTTTACATAGTATAATGAGAGTGAGATAGTAGTAAAGTGTATAAAGTTTTCCTTTGTAGAATGATGTTTTTGTTATATATTGACCGTAAAACTAGTTTTTTTTTTTTTTTTTTTGGGTTTTTGGTATGATGATGTACAACAATTAAACAATGTTGGCATGATTCATTTATATCATCAGGATGTGTATGAATTAAAACTTTACATCATCATATTCATATTCATACTATTATTAAATTAATTAAAATTTTAGAATAATACGTTTTACTTCTTGATTTTTAGTTGTGTTTGTTGATTTATTTTGAGTAATTTTATTACTGGTTTTTCTTTTGTAATTTAAAGCACCTCGTGATGCAGAAGCACTTCAGTCAAACTTGTCTATAATAAGGAAAATGCTATCCATATTTATAATTTTACTTAATCATAACTGATGATGTTTCAACTATCAAAAATAGTGAAGATTTTAAAATTCGAAATTTAAATTCAAATTAAAATGAAAACATTGATAAAATGGGGTTGTCACTGAATACGCATAATATTATGCGTAAAATGTACGTACGTGTAGCACTATTATTTTAAAAAACTGCTTAATTTATAATTTTTTTAATAAAAATAAATTTACAAACTGATGTAACTTAATAAGATACATTTAATATATTTTATATTAAAAAGTGTCTTACAATTTAACGTTAAGTTACATCAACTAGATTTTTTTTTTATATAATCCCTTAGTAGATCAAACATTTATATTTTTGTTTTTATATATAGAAAATGTTGATTTTGAATGTTTTATTCTTATTGTGTGTACATAATCCATGTTTGATTGGCATAAAAAAAATATTCAGTAAAACTGAAATCTTATATATAAATCTAACAAAAAATTAATTAAAATATATAAAGCCTGTAGAAATATTATGCCTGCACGTTGTGCGAGTTATACGCTCGAATATTATAATATGGAAATACACTTCAATGTGGATATTATGATAAATAGAAATTTTCTGAAAGATGCGGTCTATTAATTAAGCAATTCCCAAGAAAAAAATATAACAAGATATAAAAAAGGAATTTTTATTTTTATATTTGGCAATGCAAAAAGATTAAAGGAAAATCTTATTATCTCAGGTTCCACCCGGACTCGATCCAAATTGTAATTAATTATGTCCGTTGCTTTCCCCTTGATGGCCCATATACAGTCGTTCTATGAATCGGTTAAAGTCGTCTTCCCTGCACAACAAGCTAACTCTAGCAAACGTTGGATCCGCTCCAAACTGCTTTCCACCTCTTCCAACGATCTCGATTCCTCTTAAAAACTCTTCGCAATCTTTTATTCCTTCTTCGCACTTCAGCCATGCATAAGCTGTGTTAATGGAAGACAAGAAAAATCATTATATATGTTAGCACGTCGATCGATCTGTGTTTTCCCCATGATTTGAGATATACAAATTATATATATATTTACAATTAATAGAGATATATAGTGAACAACATGATAAATATATACCCGGAAGTGTTTCAACAGACTCTCCTGTAAAGAGGCAGTGCTGTCGTGGATACTTGAACAAACTGAGATACCGATTGTGTTGAAGAACTTCTCTTAGTTTTTGCCATCTTTTAGTCATAAGATGTCGAGAATACTTAAAGAAGTTGTCCGTTTCAGTAGACTGAACATTTTCACAGCCATCACAAATCAATCCTATGATCTTTGCAGCTCTGAACTGTGATTCTTTTGACACACCGATTGAGCTGATTGTTATGTACTGGATCATCTTTTTAGCAATGTCTTTATCCTTGATGAGAGCCCAGCTTCAAAATAAAACAAATTCAATTACGATTAATGATCAGGAAAATTACCACCATAAATAATATATGTAGGAAGACTTTTTTTGTGAGGGTCTTGAAGAACAACTTTCCTAGTTTTTTTTTTTTTTTCTTTTATAATGACTTTCCTAGTTGCTAATTGACCGATTTCATGTACCATTTCTAGCGAGCTAGACATTAATACTGTTCATGGGCCCTATATTATTTAATGATATAATTCGCATAAGAATTTCAAATAGTATAAGTATCTTTCCCTGTATTAAGCCATCCAATTCGGTCAAGAAATTGGGAAAGGTAACAGTTTTTTTTTTTTTACACCACAGTGCCATGCATGGATGTATATATAGAAAAGGATCGATCTTAATTACCCAATACGGGAACCAGCATGTCCAGTGCATTTGGAACATGTGAAGAGCATAATATCGTAATCGGCAGCAGAGGTAATGGCGGTGTACTGTGGCCAATAGTAAGCAAGGTCATGAATAAGCATTCCTTGATCACCACAGTTCTTCACCACGGCTTCTCGAAGACCACCGTCTGGGTTGTTTGGAGAATTGACCACCTCTATGTAAGGCCCTTCCTTTTTAAAGCTATGTGCGTCCCCCTCCCATTTGTATAGCCTTGAGCGTAGGCAATCTATCACTTCCGGATATTGCTGCTAACATGCAATAAATATTTAATTACCATTTAACCCCAAAAATCAACTCGTGAATAGAGAAAACTACTGTCACTGGGACACCTTTTGTCTTGAAAGAGAACTCATGTATAAACTTGATATCAAAATCTACGAGGAAAAAAGGAGATTCTTTACATAGAAAATATATATGAAGGTATGCAAATTGTAATTTTTACCGGTATGGTTGAACACAGATCCTACTAATTGCCGACTAATGCGGCTTGATCATGTTCAGATTTTAGTTTAGAGACAGACCCAACAGAGACACGACACAGTCTTTCATTCATTTGGAATCAACCCAACAGATCAGGCATGTTACCCAATCAAGCACACATGCATTGTCGCCATTTCTTCTTCTTTTCGGTTCTGAACATGACTAGTAGTACTACTTGCATATCTGTTCGTTGCGTGTTCCCACAACTTGTATTTTTCAAGAAACATGTCTGTTGCTTTGTCCCACACACAACCATTTTAGGGAACATCGCTTAATTTGTTTCAAAATACTGATAAATTAAGAAGTACTGAGATCTAACCAAAGATCTTTCATTCGTTAAATTCGTTAAAGTAAAGAGGAGAAACGAATTATGGGGTGGTAGGATGCACGTACAAATTGCAGCAAATTCAGTTCAGTAATAATAATGAGGCTAACCGAGTAAAAAGGTGAGGAGGAAACAACACTGACGGGCTCGGCACCACCAGGAGTAGTGAGAGCGTAAAGCAGAGCTTGGAAGAGCTGCGACGAGCCCGTCCCCACCACGATATGCCGCTCCTCCGTTACAGCGTTTCCGACCACACCATGCAATCTTCTGATCTCATCTCCGAGTTTGGGCTCCAAAAACCAGCATTCGTTTTTTACGTCAGTACTGAAATAGCTCATGAAGTCACCCCCGCGAATCACCACCTTACACTTGTCCCCCATCTTTCGCCAGAATGGCTCAAATATCGTCGGATCACCACTGTTCAGATTACAGAGATTAAACAAAAATCACAGACAAATATTTATTTAACAGTAAATATATAGCTAGCTAGGCCTGTAAGTTTTGATCAAAATGCTAGCGTGTGATTGATCAAGCAAATAAGGACTTACGTGCTGAGAGCGAGAACGGAGTTTGAGTTAGAATCTGAGTCATTAGTTCTTGTGCCATTGTCCAAGAACAAGCGGCGTTTGTGATCAACAGGGGCGGCATTGTTCTCTGTGAAACCCATTTTCACTTTCTGAGAAAGTAGCTAGTGTTTGTCTAAGTTCAAATGAATCTATAAGTTGAGAAAAAGTAGTACTGAGTGGTGGTTCAAGAAAACAAAAGCGGTAGGATATTTATATTAGCACAACCCATCAATATGGCAAGAGAATGTACGTTCCCCGACTACCGTGGATTGCGTTTACTTACCTGACCAATTTAATGGCATAATTAGATATCTAATCCTGCTGGATTTTGTGCTTCTTAACGCGATTCTCGTTCCCAAAAGACTTCACAATTCTAGAGGCCAGGTATCATACAGGTTAATTGAATTTGAACAAAACGCCTCTTTTTGTGTGCATATTATATAAGAGGAAGGTAGTATCCGCTGAAATTTACTTTCCTTTTTAACTTTTCCTTTTTGTTAATTATCATTTTCTCGTTAATATCCATGATGACTTAGTTCAAAGAATTTACCCACTTGGAAGTAATTGGGCTAAACTTTTATGTCTATTTTTCTTCAATTTTGAGTCCTAAAAGCTAAGAACAATATTTAGGGAATCAATATTCAATGAGGATTAATAATATGCAACTAATCAATGAAATGTTATAATATTATATATATGGGCATAATGAAGGCTTTAATTAGTTTCCAAATAATTGTCATATACCCAGCTAGTACCTCAAACGGTCGATTGATCATGACTAGCAAGATTTAATAGTTTATTATTCCCTTTTACGAAAACTTCACAAATTTTACCGAGAAGGGATAGAATTCTATATCCATGCTTAATTAATACCTGTGTATTTTTATCAGGGTTGTCATCCAGCCGAGTCGAGCCAATCTTTGGCTTGTCAAGCTCACTCGACTCAAAAAATTAAAGCTCGAGCTCGAAATTTTTATTTAATCTTTATTTGAACTCGGCTCGATAAACTAAACTTTCAATTTGAACTCAGTTCGAGTTGTTTATTTTATTTATTTAATAAGATTTAATAATTAATAAATTAGATAAATAAAAAATCTAATATTGAATTTGTACAACTAACAAATAGAACCTCTATTTAATTATAATATTTTATAAATTTATAAATAATTAATATGTAACTAGTTGATATTTATCAATAACAATATATTATATGCCTACATAAATTATTAATGTATAAACATAATATGATAGCATATATCAGTTTCATATATGGATTCCATGAACATAGTAGTATATGAAATTATTAAATCTTATCGACTAACTATATAATGTACAAATTATAAAATATAGCTATGGAACATATTCACAATATAGGCATAAGTAATTAGGTTATATATATCATATATTTAATTATAAAAGTGCTATGATTATATTATTAGCTAATACATATATGTTTATATAACCTAATAAGTCTATTAGTTTATGCTCGAGTCGACTCGTTAGTTGAGCTAACGAGTCGACTCGAGCATAAACGAACAGGTCTTAACGAGCCTTAGTCGAGTCGAGTTTAGTCGGGTATGTATCATTTACTAATCGAGTGAGTCTTTTTTTTCATGAGTCAAGTTCAATTCAAGTTTAACCAGGTGAATATCAAGCGAGCTATCGAATAGACTAGTTTATTTACAACTCTAATTATTACGTTGTTTGGACCTTTGAAAGAGTCTCTCTAATTTAAGACATGATTAGTTATAATTCATCCAATTCGTTAAGATGATCGAATCGTTAAGATGGATGAAAAATAAATAATCCGACATGGTTTTAATAGTTAAATTTTGATAGAAAATGCATATTGTAAGTCATGATATTTTATATTAGAGGCTTATTAAGGTAAAGCTCCAATGATTAATTTGAAAGTTACAAGGCGAAAGTATAAAAACTAGAAAACATGCTAGAAAGAAGAATCTTAATGGACGAATACAGAATAGGAATATAGAGAATGTACCTACAGAAGTCATGATTTAAGAATGCAGACAGATGTTCCCCTCCTTACTTCTCACAAAATATCAGCCTTCAATAGGGCAAGCCAATGGACGTATGGAGAGGAGAGGGGACCTAGCCTTTTATAAAAATAGAAAACTTTTGAAGTCCTCCCATTAAGGACTCAAATTCCAATGGGGTCTAAATAAAATTTCAAAATAAGACCCTTAAGCTTCTAGGCCTACATACGTAATTTACTACAATATTAAATAG
>QEOT01004121.1:14041-53477 GCA_003123785.1 Pterocarya stenoptera
CATCGAACATGGAAGTCATTACACCATTTAAACGATGTAAGACCACTCCACAGCTACAAATGCTAATATCCTCATCGACATGGATCCCCATCCTCCGAGCAATGTCGTAGTATGTAGTATGAACTTAGCACCAATGTGATCAAAAGCTGTACTAATTCATATCAGTCCTCATAATGCTTCAAAATGAAGCCACATGTCTCTAAAAGAGACTCATCTTATGTCTTTTGTTTCGAGATCATAATGATATCATAATAAAAGACATAAGCCAAAATGCTTGCTCAAAAAACATAGTTTATGAATAGAGGTGATTTATTTTTATTGGAAAGGGATGCACCCTAAAAGAAATGGGTTGCCTACGTACCCTGTAAAGGGATCAAATCAAAACGTAGTTCTTTTTACATAAGTAACTCCCATTATCCAAAAAATCAAAAGTTTCCACAATACCCATATTAGTAACATATGTTTTAAAAACTTTAGGAGCGAGTCCTTAGTCAAAGGATCTGCAATCATCGCCTCTGTATTTATATGCTTTATCTTTGTCTGTCCTTCCTTAACTTTATCTCTGACCACTAAATACTTGATGTCAATATGTTTGGATCTACTAGAACTCTTATTATTCTTTGAAAAGAACACCGCTACACTATTATCACAATAAATAGTAATTGGCCTCAAGATGGAATCAACTCAAAAATAAAGTTCCTTAACCAAACAGCTTGGATAGTAGCTCCGTAACATCCCACAAATTCAGCTTGCATTGTAAAAGATACCACAAGAGTTTGCTTAATACTTTTCCAAGAAATAGCACCCACAGCCAGAATAAAAATATAACCTGGGTTTGATTTTAAATCATCTTGACATCCAGCAAAATAAGAATCTGAGTAGCCTACCACCCCAAGGTGATTTGAAAGCTAGAAAGTAAGCATGTAACCTTCAGTTTTCTTCAAGTATCTCATAACTTTCTTAGCTACTTTCCCTCTTGCCTTGGATTCGACTGAAACCTACTCAGAACACTAATTGCATAGGCAATATCTGGTCTAGTGCAAACTTGAGCATACATCAAACTTCCCACAGCACTAGCATATGGTATATTCTTTACAGATTCCCATTCGAGTTCATTCCTAGGACATTGAGTTTTGTTAAACTTATCTCCTTTTATGATGGGTACATTACAAGGTGCATAGTTTTGCATTTCAAACCTTTGTAGTACACGCCGAATATAAGTTTTTTAAGAAAGTCCCAACAAATCACGAGCTCTATTACAACATATTTCAATGCCAAGCACAAAAAAAGGTTCTCCTATATCTTTCATCTCAAAATTAGCAGATAATATTTTCTTTGTTTCATGAAGTGATCTCAAATCATTGCTAGCAAGTAAAATGTCATCTACATACAGAACAAGGAAAAAAAAAAGTTTCTCCCACTGGTCTTGCGATATATACACTGGTCAACTATATTTTCAACAAAACCAAGTGAAGTTACCACCTCATCAAACTTCAAATACCACTGTCGAGATGCTTGCTTCAGGCCATACAAGGATTTATTTAACTTACATACCAAATTTTCTTTTCCCTTCACAATAAAACTATTAGGTTGTCTTATATAAACATCTTCATAAAGATTTCCATTCAAAAATGTTGTTTGTACATCCATCTAATGAAACTCCAAATCATAGTGTGCCACAAGTGCCATGATAATTTTAAAAGAATCTTTAGACGAAACTGGTGAAAATGTTTCATTATAGTCAATGCCTTATCGCTGAGTGAACCTTTTTGCAACTAATCTTGCTTTCTTTTGTTCAATATTTCCTTTTGAGTCTAATTTATTTTTGAAAATTCATTTATTGTCTATAGCCTTAGCATCTGGAGGAAGTTCAACAAGTTCCCAGACTCTATTATTTCCCATAGAATTCATTTCATCTTCCATATTACTTAACCATTTATCTGACTCAGGACATGTCAAGGCTTGCTTAAAAGTAACAAGATCAACTATATGCCCAATATTAAAATCATTCTCTAACAAATAAACAATAGAATCATTAGGCAATGCAGACCTTCTTTCCCTTTGAGATCTTCTAACTTGTGGCTCAGAAACTGACTCAATCACTATTGGAATTTCTTCTTGTTATCCAAAGTCTTCATTAACAATTTCAATAGTCGAAAAAACAACTCTTTCCTGTATAACAGGAACTGAAACAACAACTGGATTAGGTTCAACAAAAAGTTTCTTCACTACAAAATTTCCACTGTCACCAATATCATTCTCTAAGAATCTGCAGTAATGGACTCAACAATTTTGGTGCCACGATTATGACAATAGAACTTATATCATTTTGATCTATCAAGGTACCCAATAAAATAACCAGGAGTAGATTTTGGGTCTAATTTCTTTTCAAGATGATTATAAATCCTAACCTCAGCTGGATATCCCAAAATTCTGAAATGAGCCAAACTTGGCTTATTGCCTGTCCACAGTTCAAAAAGAGTTTTTGAAACAGCTTTATTGGGAACCCTATTTAAAACGTACATAGCAGTTTTCAAAGCTTCACCCCATAGATATTCTGGCAAATTCGTTCTGCTCATCATACTCCTAACCATATCCTTTCAAGTTCGATTTCGTCTTTCAGAAACATCATTCTGCTTGGGTGTTCCTGGCATGGTGTATTGAGGCACTATTCCACACCTTTTAAAAATTTTGCAAAATGCCCATGTTTTGACCAGACTCATCATACTTCTCATAATACTCACCACCACAGTCAGATCTTACAACTTTAATACTTTTCCTTCATTGGTTTTCTACTTTCATTTTGAATGTCTATAATTTCTCAAGAGCAAGAAATTTATCATTAATCAGGTAAACATATCCATAGGGTGAAAAATCATCAATAAAATTATGAAGTACTTATTCCACATATGGTAGAGGTAAAGGTCCACAAATGTTGTTATGTATTAAGTCCAAAATATTATCGCTCCTAGTAGAACCATTTCTTATGGATTTAGTCAGCTTTCCTCTTATACAGTCCACACGTGTTAAAATCTAAAAAATCTAGAGAGAGAAGTATCTCAACTTTTACCAATCTCTCCATTCTTTCCTTTGAAATGTGTTCTAACCTCTTGTACCACAACATAGAAGATGATTCAAGGATTAAAGACCTTTTTTTTTGCTACATTGGCAACACAAGAGACTTCACCAAAAGAAGCTAAAGACATTCTATATAAACCATCACATAAAAAACCATTTCCACCCAAACGAGAATCACAAAACAATTCAACTTTTCCATTACCAAACTTAAAAGAAAAACCAAAATCATCAAGTTTTGATATAGAAATCAAATTCCGTCTCATTGTCAGTACAAAAACTGTGTTCTCCAAATTAAGAGAAAAACCAGACTCTAAAGATAACTTTACTACTCCTATAAACTCGACCTTCACTTAAACTTCATTTCCAACGAACAAGCTCACTTCATTCTCACTTGGCCTCTGTTTGCTTATGAACTTCTGCAATGAATTCGCAATATGAATACTTGCACCTGAGTCTATCCACCAAGAATTTAAAGGCACATCTACGAAAGAAGACTCAAAGCAAACTAAGGCCAAGGTGGTACCTGTCGAGTTCTTCTTTTTCTTATCCTCCAACCAAGCTTTAAACCTAAAACAATCATCTTGCCAATGACCATTCCTTTTTAAAAACTTACATTGATCATTTTTCTTTATAATTTCTTTAGGATTACCAGAAGTCTGACCTTCAAACCTTTTATTATGCTAATTTCAATGTGACTTATTGCCTGTATGGAACTTAGACTTATGATTATGAGAAGACCCCTTATTCTGTTGTGGTTGAAAAGCCAATTGCACCGTTTCAACGGTCTCACGACACATCCTATACTCCTCTTGGGCACATACTACTATTAAATCATTTAAATCTCATTTATCCCGCTGACCATTATAAGCAACATTTAGTTGATTAAACTGGCTAGGAAGACTATTAACAACATGATAAACCAGAACAAGCTCGGCAATGGAAATTTTGAAGGCTTCTAGCTTAGAGGATATATGTATCATTTTCATAATGTACTCCCTAACTCCACTTGAACCATCATATTTCATACTCATCAGTCTATCCATCAGGTCTCCAGTTTCAGCTTTATCTGATTCAACAAACCTTTATCCTATGGCATCCAAAAATTTTCTAGCATTGTCATTGTCCGGAATAGCTCTCATAATTGAATATGATATAGAAGGTTTAATGATCTTTAAACAAAGCGTATTTGCCCTATCTCATTTTTTATATTTAACTACATATTCAGTAGTACTCTTATCAGTAGGTGTTGAAGGCTGCCCCTCTAGGGCAAAATCCAATCCCAAAAGACCAAGTGCTATTTCTACATCTCGTTTCCATCTCACATAATTATTCCTAGTCAAAGTTTCAGTACCAGATAATTGACTTGAAATAGAGGAGGCACTCAAAACTGTGGAAACATTAAATAATACATTTTATTTAATTATCATCCAAACATAATGCATGCAGTCAATGGATGATAACAGATCTATCTAATTAATATGGCTATTAATTAGACAATCTGTAATTAAGCTTGAAACCATATGAGCTTCATTACAGTAAGAGTCTTAGTACATCATTGTAAAGTCACATTTGGGTTGACTAAACAACATACTATAAGGTAACGGTGAAAACCGATGTCGTCGGAGCGGTTTTTGAGCAAAACCGACTCCGACCGACTACTGAAAAAGTGGGGGAGCCACTGACCGTAATCGGTTGATGAGGAGGAGGAAACCGATCGAGCGGTTCTCAGTCAGCGTCGGTTCCCCTATCGGCGATTATCTACTGAGAGAATAATGAGAGAGATTGAGAGAGAAAGAGAGAGAGAGTTGCATAGGAGAGAGAGAGAGAGAGAGAGAGAGAGAGAGTTGCAGAGTAATTCAAATTCGGGAAGAAGAGGCTAGGGAAGAAGAAGAAGCATCTTGAAACGAAGTCGTTCCACTTATTTTTTCAGACTTTTTTTTTTCTTACATTCTTAATAAAACGACGCCGTTTGCTTTAATGCCAAACGGCGTTGTTTCCATGATCTGTTGTAATACTTATTAACTAAAATGGCGTTGTTCCACTTAAACTTAAGTGGAACGGTATCGTTTTGACAAGGGTATATTAAAAAAAAAAAAAAAGATAGTTTTATTATATCGGTCGGTTCAGCGATCCGATCCAACTTCAAACAGGGACCAAACCGCTGAACGTCGGTTTCTTGAAATTGCCACCGCACGCCGACCGGTTCTCCACCGGTTCCTAACGCGGCTGATTGGTTCGCGTAGGTGGTTGTCGGTTTTTGTACATCCCTACTATAAGGTACTCTTAAAACATATCATGAAGCTAATTAATAAAATCACATCAATTCGAAATACCATAACCTTTAGGCAGAAGGAAATTTCTAGACTAATGTAATCTCATTAACTACTTCTCACCATTTTCTAAAATGTCACACATAATAACACATTTGGGCAAGATATTATGTGCAATAAATTAGAAAACAAAAATATCACTCCTTTTTTTTTTTAAATATCAATGAGTATCCCACTTTGGCGGCTACCACCTATTAATATTTCAAAAATTTCACTTAATAGAAAAAATAAGGATAATCTGAATGCCCATGAAATACAATCACAAAATTATTATCATAATCATCAACTTGACACAATAAAGTTAGAGTTCAAATGTGATTGAGAGAAAAAAATAGTGTGAATAGATCAAATATATAAGACAACAGATATGTCTAAAATTAAATATGAACTTGAAAAGCATATATATACAAATAATACTTATAACAAGTTACAAAAATAATATGCATCCAAAACATGCTAAGAGAGAGAGTACATATATGCATAGATCATATAAGATAATGACTATTTACCAGAAAATTTCTCACAATATTCAGTACACTGTAGCCCTTCGAAAAATGTGTAAATAATATTCAAAAATTAGTAACAGTGTCTTATGATGGTACTAAAAATTTTCAAGAAATATAGAAAAATTTAATAGGGCGAGTAAATAAATACTGGAAAAAGAAAATATCAAAAAACACTTTTCTTGGGGCTACACGCGTCGCACGTGCCACCTGATGCGCATGAGCTGGAACGTTCTGACTGGAGGAGGATTCATCTTTAACCTCCAGCCGAGTCTGAAAACGGGTCACAGGTTTGCATCCAGGTCAATGGGTTTTCAAATGGATTTTTCTCAATTTCTTGCAATTCTTAAGTCAAAAAACAAAATTAATATAGGAGAAACAGTATTAAGCACCCGAAAAATACATATATGATATTTTAAAACAATGGGTATCCATATTTAGTATAGATTAATCAAACTTTGAAATGCGTATGAACTCTAGTTATGTAAGACTCAAAATCGAAACCAAGCAACATATTAAAGATATCTAAAATGCATTCTAGAAAACGATTTTGATATGTATTTGATCAGTCATTTATGTAATACGATTTTCTTTTAAAAAATGGTTCCAAAAAAATATTAACGAATTCAAAACCATAAGGCCAAACGAATTGAAGATATACAACGAATAAATTTCAACGAATTTGATTTTGAGTGACCAGTTTGTATAAAAAAAAATTTGAAAATACAATTTTACGAACATCCTTTTATTCTTACGAAAGTTTCTAATCCTAGCATGGTGGCTCTAATACCAAATGTAAAAACTAGAAAACATGCTAGAAAGAAGAATCTTAATGGAAGAATACAGAATAGGAAATATGGAGGATGTACCTACAGAAGTCATGATTAAAGAATGCAGACAGATCTTCGCTTCCTTGCTCCTCACAAAATATCAGCCTTCAATGGGGCAAGCCAATGGACGTATGGAGAGGAAATGGGGACCTAGCCTCTTATAAAAATAGAAAACTTTTGGAGTCCTTCCATTACTTTTGAAGTCCTCCCATTAAGGACTCAAATTCCAATAGGGTCTAGATTAAATAGGATATAATCTAACCCCCAAATGATCAATGATCGCTCATTTTAATGGGTTAAAACAAAGTATCACAATGCTCATTTTAATGGGTTAAAACAAAATATCATTGTGAGCTATATATATCTAAACCATTTTATAAAACATGCAATCAAATGAAACTCATATTTGAAATTATTCTAATAAAAAGATCATATGATAATTAGGAGAAATCGAGTACTGTATTTTTAATGAGAAAACAACGGGAAAATCTTTAGATTGCATCTGATACGACATTGTTTATAGATTATAGTACTGACAATTAATAATATATATGCACCAAGCTGCTAGCAATATATATTTGGTCGGCGAGTTTCTCTTTCCGGGATCGGAGGATGAATGCTTGGTACATCATGTTTCTGGTATGACATGCTACATGCGCACCAACATCATTAATTTTGAGTTTTGACTAATTGGCTGCTTGAATCTGATCGATCATGTGCGCCAATTATGATGATGCATATGCTATCAATAAAACCACACGTCATCTTCTGATGCAAAATAAAATTAATAATAATTGAATAGTGAGATGAGATAAGATGAAATAGATAAGATGGTTTGGATAGTGAAATAAGATAAGATAAGATCAAATCAGATAAGATGGTTTTAGATGAATTGAATAAAATATTATTTTATAATATTATTATTGTTTTAGGATCCGAAAAAGTTTAACTGTTTATTCTATATTTTTGTATGAGAATTTGAAAAAATTATAATGATGAGTTGAGATAAAATGAGATGGGTTGAAAGTGTTTCTGTATCCAATCGGGTTTGGATTCAGAAAGTCTAATCTTATCATTACAACTTTCTCAAATTACAAAAAATATAATAAACAATTCAACTTTTTCAAATCTCAATTCAACTTTTTCAAATTACAAAATAATAATAAGATTAAAAAATAATATTCTAACAATATTTTTTTTAATTTTTATCTAAAACTATCTCATCTCATCTCATCTCAAAATCCAAACCAGCCCTAATCACTATATGCGGAAGATGTTTCTCCGTCACCAAGTTCATAGAATTTCCCGCTAAAAATAAATAGAAGTGTGGTTGTATATATATAGAAATTTTATACTAGAAATTTTACATCTTGACTTCAAGTTATATAATATGTCGGATTATTTTCAAATAAAAATGATTTTGTAATATAATTTATTATATTAAGTCACGTCTGTATAAAATTTATTGTATAAACTTTATACATAGACCATTACTAAAAAGGTAAATAAGTGGACATTCCCTAGCTATCACGCTCTACCATCCAACCAACTCTCTTTCTTTTGTAACTATCTCTTTTAACCAATCATTAGCTATAGGATATTACTTCATATATTGTATAACATCTCAAATTGTGTAATCGTGTATGAGAAGTACTTATTTGAGATGGAGATCAAATATTTTCATAATGATTATAAGTATAAAATAAATTGATTTTTTTCTTTTAATATGGATTTGAATGACTTAAGACCCGAGTTGCTTGAATGATTACAAAAGGTATCCGGTCTCGTTTGTTTTCGAAGATAAGATGAGATGAGTTGATATTAAAGTTAAAAAGTTGAATAAAATATTGTTAAAATATATTTTTTAATATTATTTTTATTGTAAAATTTAAAAATAGTTGAATTGTTTATTTTATTTTGTATTAAAATTTGAAAAATTTGTATGATGAGATGAGATATTTTCTAAATACAAACCATGAAGTCAATGCGATTTCTATGTGTAGTTTGATAAGAGGAACATGGCTGCATAAATTTAAGATAAAAATATAATATTGGACTAAAATAAATATATTTAATTAATTTCTAAATGAACGTATATAACTTTTTTGTGCATTGGTAGATCAGTCATGTATTATACTGAGGAATATTATTTATTTATTTTTAATTATATATTATATTTTTATTACTTTTAACGTGACTTTAAATGGTTTAAAAATTATTTATTATTTTTATATATCTAGCAATCATTCGATTCAACGTGCATCTAATTAGAAAAAGTCAATATATACTAGGTAACTTTAAAAATTAATTTTTTTATTTTTTAAAACGAAGTGCATCTAATTAGAAAATCCTTAAATCGCCGTCTGTAGTACTCCGTAGGAAGTTGTTTAGGGCTAGCAATAGTAATAATATATGTGGCAATATATAATTCGATCGGTCGATCGGCTTCTTTCTGTTCTATGTATTCATCGTATCACTTGTAATAATGCAACTCATTGAGTTCTGAAGAAAAGTTTAGATCTCAATTAAATTATCTGATGGCCACATGATCATCACTTTTTGTTGAGTATTTGCAGATGGATGAGACACATCTGAAAGGCTTTGGATACATAAAATATTATTGGTGTTGATACTGATCATGATATTGGCTTAGCATTGTTGTGTTTATGATCCAAATTGGGACCCCCAACACAACATGCATCACATGACCTGTGTTGCACTAAGGAAACAACACATAAATGAGTCATGACTCAGAATTGTCTACTTGAATCTCATGTGCTGCCGATGATGATTGCATGTGTAATCCACGATAACCACATGTGACTTTCTGGTGCACTTGATAAACAAAAATCATAATGCATAAAATACAATTCTTCCTTTACAATATTATTGTGCATGCATATATAGACATTGTGGTTGAATGTATCGTTTGAGATTTTAAATTAGACGGAGAATACTCTAAAGTTTGATAGAGTAATTATGTACGTATTGAAGAGATGAGACAAAGTGTTTGGATCATTGTGCAATGTCCTAATCAAATGCCTAGTGGCATGATCAAAGCCGATGATCGTAAGCTATGTCCTAGCTCCTTATTGAAAGATATAGTTAAAAAGTTAATTTGTCAACACTACAATTAGCTTGTCTAATTTATCTCTCTTCTCTCTCTTATTTACATATAGAGAAATTTTATTTACAATCTTGAGTAGGGGACTGTGTGTGCAATCTTATTGATAAATGAGGATAAAAGGATAAAAATGTTATTTTTAAAAAGATATTATTATAATTTTAAAAACTTTTAAATATAATTACTTGGGCTTGCATGAGCAGGTCCATTGGAGGACTGTATGTAGAATAGCTTTTACATATTATATATCTCATTGCAAATAGGCCACTTGTTTTTGTTTTTTCCCTTTTCTCTTTTCTTCCTTAATTCCTTCTCTTTTTTAGTCGATGAAATATCATTACACCAGTATGATATTTCGCGTGCTTAATTAGTCGGACTCTCCATCTGTTGGTCCATTGACTATCCTTGAATTCAAACGAATGATTGACTTGTAAGCCCCATGTACATGTTATTTTTGCCGTGCATGAAGTCCACACGCTCCCTCATCAAGTGTTCTTTCGATAAATTTTTATCATTTTTCCAGAAGCCTCCTTTTAATTATTTATGTTTTCCTGGCAATATACACTCTCATTTTTGTGCCTTTAATCGAGGATCTTAAGGATGAAGGGATGGAAAGTTTCAAAAGACATCCCTAAATTGATTGAGTGCATCCATACCCATTAGTTGGATTACACCAAAAGTCTCTCCTTGCTCACAAAAAACACGAGTTAGGCCTTTGCACATTGTAATTGTTGAATGTAGTTTGTTTTTGTTGAGTTCTCTAATCTTCCTTTCGTACTTAAACTTTAAGTTGAGAAGACCATCATCATTCTTTTATATCATTTTCACATCATAAATAAAACATGTTATATAATTTTTCAATCAATTGATACCATACCACACAAAGGGACCACAATTGACAAGATCATAAATAACATATTTCTTACATTGGAAAAGCTTCAAATCGGACTAGGTGTCCTTTGGCATTTTACACCCTCCTCTAGAATTTAGACACGTAAAAGATTTAGGTGGTCCTTAAAGTTAACTTGCTTAAAAGCAAGCGGGGCCCTGCCATTTGCTCAAAGAAAACAGTTCCCGAGGGGGTGGTTAATTACATTGAGAGGTCATTGATTGGAGGTATGTACATCTAATGTGCTAGGTTTCTGCTGTAGTGTCCGGGCCCAGAAGACTTGTAGCCCCTGAATGGGTTTGAACCTCCTAAATAGATTTTATAAAAATAAAAATAAAATTATAAATTGATATAATTTTATATAATATAATATTACAAACATTAACTCAAATCAATTTATAAATTAACTTCTATGCAAAGACATACTTTTATTTATAATACCTATGTTGCCATCAGGCTATCCTTTCTTTCTTATTATTATTTTTTTTTTCTCTTTTCCAAGTAGAATAGTGCATACTAGTTTTCGTTAGTTATTTTATTCTGACAAGTACATCTCAATTAATTCCAGACAAAATGTGTTCATGTCATTGCGTTTCATTCACTTCTCTCTCACTTGTTTCTATATTCAACGCTTGATTTCATAAACAAATAAAGGGCCGAGAAAATAAGAAATGAAGTTCCAGAAAAATATAGGGAAAACAGTTCATTTCATGAAGAGAAAAAAAAAATCAAATGTTACTAATGCGAGAAAATCTGTTCTATAAAGCTAGCCTCTTGACATAGCTTGTAAAGAAACGGGGGAAGAAGCGAACTGTAAAGCTAGGAGAAGATTTACATTTACACCTGCCTAAATTGAGCAAAAAGGTGTACAATGGAGATAAAAATAGGTCGTAGCCAATCGAGAGAGAGAGAGAGAGAGAGAGAGAGAGAGATTTGAGCCTATCAAATGAGCTATTGGTGTGCTTCGTTTGGTAACGTTGGGGGAGACTTCCTAAATACATGCTTTCTGCAGCGTTCAAAAATGCTGTCATAAATCAGATCAAATTGAACTCCAGCTCTCTCCCGATTCACAATGAACATAATGTGATCACCTTCCACAATCTTGTAGTACCTGCTTCAGCCAAATGCCATCTCTGAGTAACCCAAAATAACAATCCGTAAAGCTAAGATGAAATGCCAACATGAGGTGGACTATTAATAATTTTGAAATTCCAATACTCCATTGGACTGTTAATTTTTCATCTTGATGATTTTTATTTTTTTAGCATTAGGATTATGTGAGACTACAGTTACAAGAACAGACATGGCTGATTCAGCCAGCCATTAAGGAGTGCATTTTTGGATGTGATTCCCAGGCTGAATTATATTTCACCATAATGATCATTTGCAACACATTCCCATTAGAGCAGCACCTCTTTCTTTGCAATATTTAGATGATTAGCAGTTTCTTGATCACCTACAAATTGCCAACTAGACGCCAGTGGCTCAATTAAGCCATCTTTATCTAAGCATACATAATAGCAACTGAATGAATCTCCATAACTTTAGTCCTTAAATAGAAAAGTATCCTCCTCTATCTACCCAATAAGTAATCTGTTTTTGATAAGTAATGAGAATAGTTAACTTGGGTCAATAAGAATTGGCCAAAAACTGAAGCAGGATGTCAGATATTTTGGAATTTCAATCAAGTTTGAAACCACAGGTGTCAGATTTGTCTAAGAAAATGCCCATTTACTAGCTAGAATAGTGATTACTAAATATGAGAAAAAAATACAATCAAATTTCAAAAACTCAAGCTCTATGATCCAAAGATTAAATTAGATTTTGTTAGTTAAGCAATTTACAGATAAGATGCATGCCATACCAGATGCCCGGTTGCAACGGTTGGCACTCTGAATCATTTTTGACAAATTGGCATGGATGTTCAATTGGAAGACGAGGGTGAGTCATGGATATGGTGTTGAGAGCTCCATCATTGTCCTGCCAATCCTCATCCCTGAACATGCGTTAACATGAGGATTATGGCACCAACAACAAAATGTAATTGTTGTTACAAGTAACTGCCATTTTTCCAGACATCAAATTCAGTACTAGCTCCAAAATCAAAATTGTAATTGATTGGTTGGAGCAAAATATTACATCTTTTAAAGGATAACATACATATTTATAAAAATTCTAGAATTTAAATAGTTGTAACAATGATCATTATTGAAAAGGAAAAAAAAAAACACTAGACAGTAAAGTGTCACACTTGGCAAGATATTAAAGAGAGAATCTGGATTTGAGCTGAAAGTACATTCAGAATCACAATACCCTTATCAGAATAAAAACCTCAACTAATTGAAGCACAGGTTAAGAAGCTGATGCCAGAGAAAAAAAATACCTATAGCCTTTATAAGGGGGCGACACATCTGGAGGATGACGCCATTGGCTCATCTGCAGTACTCTTATAAAAAGCAATGGGTGGATGCCAAGTATGCTAGAAGGAACTGTGACACCCAAGATCTTCCTAGTACGCTTGGTAGCATAGCTGAAGTAGTATGTATTGGGAAAGGTCTGTAGATGGCAGTTCAGTTGCATGGACCCTTGAATGGTAAGATCCGGGAGGATCCAGTCTCCTGAAGCAAATGGACCTGAATTCCCCAAGAGGCAATCAACAAAACCCCAAACACCTATTTTCTTCCATGACAGGTTAAAGTGATCAAACCCAAAATTGTAATATCCCTTCAGCCAGGCAATGTCAAACCAATCATATATCATCACTCCAACACGGCACAACTGTAGCAGACATATAGGTTTCAGGGTTCTCCCATCTTCTGGCCTGGTACAAGCTCAAACCACTTTAACATGTTAAGCATCAGGAAATGGGAGAAAATGGGAACAGTGGTCAAAACATATAATGACATAGTTTGCCAATGACTTTAAAAATGACCAAACTTCAAAAAAAACATGTGAAACTAGCTTTGATGTATTATCAAAACCGAGCGACTTATATATATGATATATAAACAGAATGATGACCTTAGGCAGGCAAACAGACCAGCTGCCCCTCTATTGGATGAAAAATCCCTTAAATTCTTTAAAATAGCCATCATGTGTGACCTTCAAGATATTGATAAGTTTTAGCTCTTAGTCATCTTATTTTCTAGTTCTTCTGTTTACAATTTGGTCTCAGTTTGCCCAAACACCCCTCATTACATAAGATATGAAGTAATAATTAAAATGCAATCTATCACATTTTTCTCATCTGGCGAGTATTATTTCAACACTAATGACGCTCGGACTTAGTTGGCAACAATTAACATTAAGTTGGAGAATTTCATCGCTGTAATTGGAACAAAATATATTAAAAATCAAATGGAAAGAACAAGTTATGAACGGAACTCACTGCATCCCATCTAAATAGGTTCTTGTGGTCCCATTGAACGCTCCGGACAAGGATGTGATGCTCAATACCCAGTTCTCTGAAGTGTTCTCATACCCGTTGAATGCCTGCGAACAATATGAAACATAAAATCTAATCTCTTCAATTTAAAGACGTATTGGGGCTTCCCCTTTGTTATCAAATAGAATTCAACCAACCTTATCAGCCAGCATTTGCTGCAAAACACGAACAACCTGTGCTCCAGCCGAGTGCCCCACAAAGTGAATAGGATGATCCTCATCCCATTCAGGGTAATGCCCTGCGGATAAGTTCGAATAAGATCAATCATATGGACGATTGAACGTATAGAAAGAATTGGAAAACACGGACTATAAAAGCTAAATGCTCTCGGGGGATCTAGAACCTCGTTCGTAAACACGGCCGAACTGCGAGTGACCACAAGCGTTGCTGTGTTCTTCTCCGTAATCGACTCGACCGCCTTTCAAATAATAGAACAATTCTCGAGCCCTGAAACCCGAAACCCCATTTTTAAAACTACATAGCTCAAACGGGTAAAAGAAACAAAAAAGAAGAGCCAGAAGGAAAAAGCGAAGATCCCAAACCTCCAAGGCACATACATACCTATCATAAATGCTGGTTAGAGAGCCCAAATCGGGCACAAGAACCCTTTCGTCTTTCTTCTCTGCCCCAGCGAAATACGATAAACCTCCCAATCTCTTAAGAGCCAAAACAAACAAATGGAATTCCGAATTGAATAATAAATTGCTTCATAGATTGCAGCTTAAACTGAACAAATAAAAAAACAAAAAACAAAGCAGTGAGATAAATTATATATACGCGAGAGAAATTAAATACCCCTTTGCCGAATCCAAATATTCCATGGACTAAAACAATCGGAGGCAGATTCTCAGCATTGGTGCTTGCCCCGCCGGGCAAGTCGTCTTTGACCCCAGCATTCGTATTAGGCCTAAACAAACATTCATTCAGAGCCAGGGAGAGATCACCGGCGACCGCTGAGCTGAATATGTAAAACCCATAGAGTAAATGAACCACCGAACTCACGAACAGCTCCGCTAATTGCAGCGCAGCTACCCCCCATCTGATCATTCTCTTTGTCATAGAAAAAAAAAATACCCACAAAGAAAAGAAAATAATACAGCGGGGGCAAATATTTCAAAGCAGAGCCTTTTTCGAACCCCAAGAAAATCAGAAGTAAAAGAAGGCTCTCAGCTGAAAATGCTTGGGAGAAAAAAAAAAGCTCCACCTTCTACCGGTCTTAAGACCAGAGAGGTTTCTCGAAGAAGCTTGTTTTTATGGTAAATAAAAGTTTCTTTGCTTTCGACTTTGAAATTGGGTTGTCACGACTTTCACATTGCCCACCTCGCAAAGAAACGAAAATAGTCGCCAACAATTACTATTCAAGTATTCTTCCATTGCTTTTGTCTTCTGGGTCTTTGAGAGAGCCGCTCCCACAGGTTATAGTCGTTGTGGGCTCCCACTAGAACCCACGCCTTAAATTTTTTTTTTATAAGAAAATCCACGCCTTAAATTTTAAACCTAAGAAAATCCAAAGAATTTCGCCTCAATATTAGCGTAGCGATGGAAAATAGGGGAAGGTGGGGAAAAATACCGGTGGCCGGTGGGTGGATCAAGGCTGGAATGTTCGGTTCCCTGACCCACACCAACCTCCAACTGTATCAACCTTATCCGTTGTATCGTATGTGTCCTCGAATTCTGGTGTTTGTTGTTCTGACTCACGTGCCTGAAAGACGGTGCATGTTCCGTGACTTTTATTGCATTTTATTTCTCAGGACCAAACTTTTTCTGAGAAAAGCCAAACATTAATGGAATAAAAAAAAATCTAATTATAAGTAATTCTAGATATTAATACACACATATTTAATATGATTGATCAGAAAGTAAATTTTATTAAAAATAATACTAATTTAAATTTAGAATATAAAGGCAACAGAATTAGTACGTAAATTGATACGCAAACTTACTTGTACATAATAAAATTCAAAAAAATATTTTGTAAGTTATGCTTTTCTTCTTTAGTAAGATTATATATACTTACAGTTATTTATAATTTTACTTATAAAGTTTATTTTGTTATTTTTTTTAATTTTAAATTTTTAATTTTAAATTTCACGATTTAGCATATCAATAACAGACATATAGAGAAGTAAATTCTTTATAAGTTCTTTTAGATACATTTAGCTTTTTTCTTTTTCTTTTTATCCTTTAATAGATCAATGGCTTACTTGTTAAAAGAATTTATGAAAATAAAATAGAAAGATGTACGACAAAAGAAAATTTTTATTTGTAGACCGTTGTATAAAGCATATCCTCCATGTAATTAATATGGTAAGACTTAATTTACAAAAAAAAATTAAAATTTAAATCTCTTACAAATCAACTCGTATCATGCTAAAGGAATATAGAATCTGCATTACACACTGTCTTACAATTAAAAGAACTCACGAAAAAATGTAAGAAATATTAATTTTATTAAGTAGGGAAGAGAATTATGAATAAACAATCTCATTTTCCTTCTACTAATTCTTTTTAAAAGGCTCCCATTTTTTCATTATTTTATAGGGACACTTAATTTCTATATCAAGAAAATGAATTGAGTTATTCATTGTTCTATCTTATTACATAGTTGAATCAATTATTGCAAGAATAACATGGTAACTCTTCAAGTTCAAAATTTCATTGTAACTCGTTTGTTTTCGAAGATAAGATGAAATGAGTTGAGATTAAAGTTAAAAAATTAAATAAAATATTGTTAGAATATATTTGTAATATTATTTTTATTTTAAGATTTAAAAAGATTGAGTTATTGATTTTATTTTATATGAAAATTTGAAAATATCATAACGATGAGATGGATTAAATGAGAGGTTTTTAAAGTTTTGAATTTTATTCATGAAAGCAGAATGAGATTCTATATATTGAATTATATGAAACCATGAATATTTGTTGTATTTCTTATAGCCTTAATCGGCCTAGGAACATATGCATAATACCTCAATTAAGTATGACGCAATCACCAAATATCTCTAATCACAATTTTTTCTCATTTGACTAATTTTAAAATATCTTGCGAAGGTCCTTTTGAAGTATACTAAATATATTCATTTGGAAAATAATTTACAGAATTTTAAAGTGAGCAAGTCTCGCTCTCTTTTTTAAAAAAAAAAAATGATAAATATGTGACTTATATTAAACTTAATTTTTAATAATGACAGTGGATTCTATTTTTTTTAAAGAGAACATATGAGATTTATATATTTTAAAATTATATCTAACATTATTTTTTTTATTTAATTTTGTAAAATCAAAGTGTATAAATTGATATTATTTAATATATTACGTAATATCCATTATATTATAAGAAGAGATTTACAACCTGATATGCAAAGTTAAGGCAATTCAATTTATAATATAAATTTTTACAACTATCTTTGTGGAACAATAAGAAGTAAATACACTGATTTACGTTAACTAGCATCTCCCAAAACAGTTTATAAAAGAAAGAAAAGAAAAGAAAAAAAGCGTACGTTACACGCAGTGCAGAGACACGTGGGTTTCGTGTTTTTTTCTCGCTTTGTTGCATGTGCAGATTCCGCGTTGGGTGTACATAATAAATAAAGTCATAAATTCTGCTACTTGGGAGTCTATTGAGAGTGAGGCGAGAATTTTACAAACAAAAATCTTTTACATTATACTGGACATCTTACTTTTATGTTATTAAGGGAGGTGTGACTTATTTATTATTATTAAATAATTATTTATTGTATTTTTTTATCATCTAATAATAATAAATATATCAAATATTATTTAATATAACTAAAATAAGATAAAAGTATAATGTATAACATTATTTATTTATAAATAATAATAAGATAGTTTATGAACAATAATGAGATAGTTTCAGTTGAGTATTTTTTAAATTTTGAAAAAGAATAAAAAAAATTGAATAACAAATATTATAAAATTAAAATATTGTAATAATATAATTTTATAATATTATTTTTGTTTAAGAATTTGAAAAAGTTAGAATTATTTTTTATTTTTTATTTCAAAGTTTGAAAAAGTTGTAATTATTAAATTTGAAAATTTTGTAATGATTAATTTAAAAATTTTATATTTGAATTATATTTGAATATTTGAATTTTATTTTAAAATTTTTCACCACACATCATCTATACGATATAATTTAATTTAAAAAATAAATTTTATATTTTATATATCACAAATTAAATTATGGCATGTAAATAATATACGGTATAAAAGAAAAAGTTTAAATAGCACTGCTCAATAAATAAAGTTACAAAGGGTTGGGGACTGTGCAATGTGCTGCAATTTTTTTTATTTTTTTTAATTTATCTGAGAAGAGTTATTTCTTCTGTAATGAACCAAACAAAAATTGAAGTTTTTTTTTTATGATTTGGGGAGTGGTGTTTTGAACTCAACCTCTGCTGGGAGTTATGTGAACCAGGTCAGAGTCCTTTTGCAAAAAATTGAAGCTTTTGAGCTGTAGTTTGAATTATTTTAGAAATGACTTTTGGAGGTGTGATGGATTGGATTTGGACCGGTGACTTTTCTGGATCTCGTTGGATTTTGACCAAATGTCTTGGCCAAGACGCGTTTGCAAATGGGATGGTTTGTGTACTTTAATTAATTATTAAGAATAGTTTAACACGTGTTGAGGCCTATTTTTGCACCACTATCACATGTCTCGCTTGTGGCTCGAGCAGCACATTAGGCTGAAAGGAACACAAGTTTAACACAAGGCCAGACGGCCCGTGATCGGAAAGAGAAAAATGAATGACCCAACTACAAGCCCTATGCAAATTGCCCGGACCTCGTTGATATTGGGTCACCCACGTGGAGTTCAAAAGCATCGGCCTATGCAAATTATAAAAGAGAAATGTTTTAATCATAAAGAAATTTTATAAAATTAAATTTATAAATTAATGTGAGTTGATATGGTATATAAGACTGTAAAATTACTTTAATTATAGATCTAATATATTACATGAAACCACATTAGTTTATAATTATAACTATGGGTGTATTTGATTCGGTCCGATCAGTCTATAGAGGGATTTTTGGACATGACTGAAAATTTCAATCTACCATTTTTCCAGACCTGAGACTAGATTGATTATCCCTATAGGCTGGAACGGACCGTTAGTTATCATTTGGTCCGATTTGGTCCTAAAGAGCCTAAAAATTTTGGAAAATTTGTCAAAATTATCAATATCCATCCATGAGAATTAGCAATCATCATAATAAAGTTAAAAACAAAAATTAGGAAAAATGAAGATTATGTAAATAACTCATTAAAAAATAAATTAATTATAATTATATTTATGATGTTAATAATTACTAACTTAGTATTCAATAGTAAATGAATTATGATATTTAATGCATATTAAAATTTTAACATTTTATATATGATTAATGAATATTAAATAATTTTCATTGTCCATAGATATTTTATACTTACTTGAAACTTAGGTATCTTACAAAAAAATTACCTAATTTCTTTCATTAGGTAAGGCTGTTCATCCGGGTTCCGACCTGAGAACCCGGGTATACCCGGACCGGAACCCGGGTTAGCTCGGGTTAGACCCAGGCCGAAACCTGGGTGAATCCGGGTTTTTCAAAACCGGATTCTGGGTTCCGGGTTGAACCGGGTTTTTTTTTTTTTTTTTTAATGGAGCTTTAGAGACTACACTTAAAATAATTTCTCAGCAGAAAAAGTAGTAATTTATAAACTATCTTTTTGGGTTTGGAATAAGTTAATTCAAAGTGACCCAAATTCTGATTCGACAAAAACAAAAAAGAAGCTAGCAGCACCATTCCTCTCTTCGTTGATCCAAATCCTCTCCTCTCAGACTCAGGAGTCTTTAAGAATTTGAAATTCAAATCAATCTCCAAACCCACAACCACGTCATAACAGAATCAGGAATTAATTGCTTTAATTTCCTTTTTCAATTGATTGAGAAATCTACGTAACTTTACATATATGCATGACAATTTTAAACATTAAATTGTAAATTTATTTATTCGTTTCTTAAAAACTTCTTTCTTAATTAGCAAGTTATCCAAATCAATTAATCTTGCCTATTTTTCTGTAAAATAAAAAAGAAAAGATCCAAACATTCAAATTGAAAAAAAAAAAAAAAAAAACCGGGGTTCCGGGTGTACCCGGGTTTTGCAACCCGGGTTCCTGCCCGGATTTGTTCCGGGCCGGAACCCGGATCGGGAATCCGGTTTTTTGGGTTCCGGACTGGACCGGGAAAAAATCCAGCCCGGATGAAGAATCCTATCATTAGGTGTAGATACTAGAGTATGTATCTACATATAATATTAAGTTTTATCATATGATATATTAGTTAATTAATAGCATATTAGTTAATACTTAATAGTTAACAGGATATTTAACATTTTATATGATCAATGGTGATATTAGTTAATACACCAATCATCGGTTGGTTCGGTCCAGACTGGTAAATTTACACCCCTAGCTATAGCACTACTTAAAAAATAGCTTTACCTGTATTATTTTTTACTTTGATTGGTGTCCTCAACTATTATTAATTTGTGAGCTCAAGGAAATATTTAGCAAAAAAGGATTGTGTGTACTTGAGTTTGTTATTCCTTTTGTAGGCAAAGAGACCCATTGAGATTGAGAGATGTTTGAGGGCATTAATCGTATGGATTGTTCTTAATATTTAGTAAGATGTTTGAGGGCATATTCTTCTATTGGTCCACTTGAATCTTATAACATTTCATATAACATATAAATTTTAATTTTTTAATTGAAGTATTTGTGTTTTTAAGAAAAAAGAAGTGGAGTAGAAATTGGAGTTTGCAGTCTTCCAAATTAATAGTTTTCCATCTTTGAATGGAGATTGGAGTTGGACAATTCAAAAACTGAATCACACCTGTAAATCAAACCAAACCAAACTGAAACTAAAAAAACTGAAAATTTTGGTTTGGGTGATAAATCAGTTAGTATTGGTTGTAAGATTTTCAAAATTAATTCGGTTCTAAATTATTTCCAAAGCTGGACAGAATTGGACTTGTTACGCCCCTACTCCCAATTAGTCGGCCTTGACTTTCATGGCTCTCAGTCTAACTCTTCTTTATTTGTTTATATTCTATGTGGTTTGACTATATATGTCTTTTTGAAACTAGGGGTGTTGAGCAGGTGCCCGCATCTGGCTTGCTCAGCCCCCTCATCAAATCGATGGGGCGCGTCCACCTGCACCAATTAGGTAGGTGAGGACCAAGTTTGGATCCCCACCTGCCCACTCACATATTTATATATTTGTATACATAAAAATTATATATATATATACACACACAAAACGCACATCGTCATTTAAGATGTTTAAAACTCCCTAAACGGCTTTGTTTTGCACCATTTTGCACTCACTATATAAACAAAAATCCTAGATTTTTCTTCACAGTACCTAACACTTTCTCAACCTCCTCTCTATTCCCTCTCTTTATTCTAGTAAATTTCATCTTTGCTCTCCTCTTCTCCTTTCCTTCATCTCTTCCTTCTTTTTTTATTCTCCATGACCCACGGCCACGACGTAGCCATGGGCTGCTAAACCATTGTTGGCTTTGACAGTCTTTGGATTGGCATTTTTTTTATTGTTTGTTGGATCTATGGTTTTTTGTTCAGATCTATATTTTTGGTTTAGGTTAGTGCTATCTTTTGCTGGATTTGGGTTAGGATGATGGTGTTTGTGGTTTGGATCTCAGTCTCCATCTCTATCTTAGTCTCTTTCACTCTCTCAATCTTTGTCTCTGGTGGTCGGACGGCTTGTGGTCCAGTCTATCCACCTACATAAGATGGGGCCAAGTAGCGAGGACGAAAAGAGGCCCCCCGTAGAGGTAGGTGCGGAGGTCGTGATGGCCGGTTTCCTGCTTGCATAAGGTGGGTACATAGCAGGCCTAGATCATGAACTTTCTAAATTGTTTGTATTTGGATATTCCAAAGCAACAAATTGGCGGACATGAGACGAACGTAGTCAAAGTTTGCAATACTATTCTAATTCGATTGGGAAAGCCATCTATTTGAAAGAAAAGAAAAGTATTGGAAGTGTGAGACATGATGATAGCTGAAAAAGACCTCTCTATCTTCCCATTGGTTCTAGGATTATGAAGAAGTTTTAGATATAGAACTATCTCAAGGGATGAGGTAGCTAGAAAGTCATTGGCGTATGTATATACAATATAAAACTGATATAGATCACACTAGTATTATACCATCATTTTACAATTCAACAATAAAATAATATTTTTGTAATTCAAGCCCACCAAAATCAAAGCAATAGGCAAAATTATTTGAAAAAATTAACATTTTTTTTACGTAGTGCAAAACTTATACAATTAGTTGTGTCCTTACCATTTTTGTTGCTATTCTTTTTTTTTTTTTTTTTAAGGGAGCCTGCCATCATTCATTCATTAAAGAAACTTACATCTATGACTAGATATATTCTGGGATGTCCTCATATCAAAGATGACATTATAAACCAAAATAATGTATTTAGAGCTCCACCAATACACTATTTCCTTTTGTGACTGGTCTGATCTTTATTATTGCTGATACTCTCTACAGACAAACGTCTAAGAGACAACACTCTGTGCCTAAACAGAAACTCAACATCACCCTTAATTGAAAGAGAGGACTCGACCTCCACAGAAAAAGTCTGAGAGACGAACTCTTTTTATTTTAATTAACAATAAGGAAACCAAAAAGGAAAGTAGTAAGATAGATGCAAAAAATGACGGATTAGCCACATGACGGATCAGAATCTATGACAGCCCGTGGAGGCAACACATTTATCTCTTATTAGCCACAAAGGTCAGATCTGAAAGGTTTAGTGGTGGCGAGTCCGGTGACCTGGTGTGTGTGTCGAGAAGAGCTGTAGAAAGAAGTGGCGCATGAGGACCACGTATAGATGTGGGCAGCCAGTGAGAACCACGTCCGATATTTTTGCAAAACCACCACTTTTGTCTGAACGATTTTCGACCTTTGAATCTACTTGTGTCACGCATGTTTCTCAGGAGTTGCCAAAAAGTTGTAGATCTGTCTTTTTAGGCCTTGAAGAAAGTAAAATAAAAATAAACAAAATAAATACTGATAGACAAAGTGGGTGAATGGAGGAAGAAGAGAATGAGAGGGAGGATGAGTCCTCCTCCTCCCATGAAAATCAAATCTGAAACCCTTGGTTTTTAATGAGAGAGAGAGAGAGAGAGAGAGAGAAGGGGGAAGGAGGCGCCTAGTGTTGTTTCTCCAACGACAACCTAGCTGGTCAAGAAACAATAGTTGACCAATAGTTATATAAAATTATAATCTTTGATAGAATTATAATTTTAATCTTGTATGGTTTTTTTTTTTTTTTTTTGGTTGCTATTCTTTGATAGAATGGTTAAATTATAATCTTGTATTATGACAAATTGCAGAGCAAGACTTTCATACATTGATGTAGACAATTTTTAATTTTTGTGACAAAATAGCCCCTTATGATCTTTAGATCAAGCCCTCACATGAGTCGAAACGTTTTTCAAACCTCTCGGGATTAGGGAGGATGGATTTTCTTTTTTCTGTTTTAAGCTAATTAAAGAGAGTTATTTACTTATTTCTCGTGTGGCTTTCGGGTCTACTGCTCCCTTGTTTCCATGTGGCTCTACCATTTTCTCAAACATAGGCGACAGGCCGACTACAAACAACAAAAGGAAGAAATTAGTCGTAGTCCCATAACATTTGCAAAGAGAGAAATTTGACGCAAGGTCAAAAAAAGTAGCGAAGGAAAAAAAAAATTCCAAGGATGAACAGGAATTAATTAATTGTACCAGATCTCTCAAGATAATAATATTATTTTATTATTTTATTTGAAACAGAGAGTATGAATTTATTTTGAATTACATACGTTTGATTTTATCATTTTATTTTTTATTTTTTAAAATAAACATACAATGGCTAAGTACGGTAAATTTTTTACTACAAATCAATGCTCAGTATTTTCATAAACATATGTGTAAATGTAACACACCAGATATTTTCTTAGCTAACTAAGGTTTATTTTGCTCTCTTCGAGGGGGAGCTCCTCAATAAATGGGGAAATGAGAGATAGAGAGTGAAATTAGGTAAATGACAGGTTTTGTAATTGTCATTCAGAATACCTCAACCAAATGACACTAACCAGTATATAAGCTGTTAGGATTCCAACGAAAACAATAAAACAAATAAGTAGGAGCCATAAAGGTCAAAATACAGAAATAAAGCAAACGACTACAAAGAGCCAGTTCAGATCATCACTTAACATAATTGGCCCATTTGGAAACACACTCCAATCTACACAAAACATGAAAGTAACTAACTAAACAAAGGTAAATAATACTGAACTCCAAAGCCCAATCGCTTGATCCGGCCCATGCATCCTCAATTCCCCTCAGTTTGACTAGTCTTCACCAAGTAAACGGCAAAACTCCTAAGTCCCTCAGTGTCTCGATGCTTCTCTCCTTTCCACTTCGACATTTCCTGCAAACCCTAGATGCCCTGAGCTTGTTACATCTCCTTCCCCTTCAAAAGACCTTGCCCGCAAGGTGGGACAAATCTTCCCTAAGTTTCAAATACACCTCCCAAGTGGCCTCATTGGCTCCTTGTCTGTGCCAACGCACCAAGAGTTTGGCCCTAGCTCTATTTCCTGATTTCACCATGCGACGAGCCAAGACCTCCTCAGGCTCAGGTCTCAGAACCCCTTCTTCATCTACGGGTGGCAGATCGGGAACTGTGGTGGTGGAAGCTCCCAATTTCTTTTTGAGTAAAGACACGTGAAAGGTTGGATGAATCCTTGTAGAAGATGGAGAGCCATCGTGGATTGTCTATACAGCTAAAGTCTAAGGTACACCCATTCTCCCTTAAAAACTTCTCTTTCCTTTCTTTTTAGATCAGCATAAATTTTCATTGATTTCTAGGATTTTTTCAGGTTCTGTTGGAGTAGTCGAGCAATCTTATCCCGATTCTGGAGGTGATCTTTAATTGCGGCTACTCTAGCCGTGCTAGATACATACTTTAACCAGCAGGGATGAGAGTAACCATATAGGGCTTCAAAGGGGGATACTTTGGTTGACAAATGTGGAGTGGAATTGTACCACCACTTTGGTACTTCATGAGTCTATCAACAATCATTCACAGGCTGTTAAATCCTTTTGAGTTAGGGAGACCTTCCACGAAGTCCATGGTGATGTGGGTCCAAGGTTGAGTTGGTATGGGAAGGGGCTATAATAGCCCACTCGGGAGGGTATTGGAGGACTTAACCCTTTGACAGAGGTCACACCCTCTTATAAACTGCTTGACATCACTCTTAAGGCCTGGCCAATAAAAATCTCTTCTTACTCTTTGAATGGTCTAGTCAAAACCCGAGTGACCCCCCACTGGCTGCTATGGCCCAACTCAAGTAGCCTAGCCTTGAACTCAGCATTCTGAGGAATGTGCAATATTTGCTTGTATAGTAGCAAATCTGATCTTACAGTGTATTCAGGCCCTAATTTACTATCCTTGAAGAGTGAGATTAGAGTTTGGACCTTAGGGTCAGCAGTGTAGGCAGTTTTAAGGTCTTCTAGCCAATCTACTATTGGAAATAAAATCAGCATCAATGTCTCCTCCCCAACCTGGTCCCTCCGAGATAAAGCATCAGCCGCTTGATTCTTGTCCCCTTACTTGTATTGCCCCACAAAATCGTAGCCCAGTAGTTTAGAAACACATTTTTGTTGCATTGGGGTTCCCACCCGCTGGTCAAGGAGGTTTTTAAGGCTCTACTGGTTGATTTTAACCTTAAAAGTCCCACCCAATAAGTAAGGTCTCCAATTTACTACAGCTGACACCAATGCAAATAGCTCATTCTCGTAGGTGGATAGATGTAAGGTTCTTCTTGGGGGCTTGGCTAAAATATGTTATGGTCCTCCCTTGTTGCATCAAAACAACTCTTATGACTGTAGCTGAAGCATCACACTCTATGGTAAATGGTGTTGTAAGATCTGGCAGAGCGAGTACCAAGGGGCAAGAGACAGCTTTCTTCAATTCATGAAAAGTCTCTTTTTCTTCTTCACTCCATTGGAAACTACCTTTCTTTAGCATTTTGGTTAGCGGACCTACAATTCCCCCGTAGCCCTTGATGAACTATCGATAATACCCATTTAGACCCAAAAATCCCCATAAAGCTTTGATAGATCCGGGAAGGGGCCGGTCCTTCATGGCTTGTAGTTTTTCAGGATCTGTCCGCACTTCTTGAGCAGAGATTAAGTGTCCCAAATACGCTATCTCCTTACACCCGAACCTGCATTTAGAGAGTTTAGCATATAACTTATGCTCTCTTAGTGTTTCAAGAGCCACCTGCACATGCCTCAAATGATCAGTTTTTAGATTTATTGTAAATCAGTATATCATCAAAGAATACCAGTATAAACTTCCTCAAATGGGGTTTGAACACCTCGTTCATGAGGTTTTGAAAAGTGGAAGGGGCATTAGTTAGCCCAAATGGAATAACTAAAAATTCATAGTGACCCTCATGGGTCCTAAAGGCTGTTTTGTTCGGAACGGACTGAAAATCCAACTTATAAAAAACCTTAGAGTCATGCAACTGGTCCATCAGCGCTTCCACAACGGGAATGGGGAATTTGTCCTTAATGGTGACTACATTAAGGCCCTGATAGTCTATACACAACCTCTATGACCCGTCCGCCTTTCTCACTAACAAAACGGAGGAGGAGTATGGACTTTGACTGGGCCTTATAACTCACGAATGCAGCAACTCCTACACTATTTTTTCGATCTCGTCCTTTTGAAAATATGGATAACGGTAAGGCCGTATAAAAATGGGTTTGGTATCGGGTATGATTGATAAAATGGTCATGAGTATGGGTGAGGGGTAGGCCTTTAGGTTCACTAAACACTTCTGGATACTGTTTGAGTAGGGACTGAAAGGCTGTTGGAATTTGTTCATTTTGTTCTCCAATTTGGATTTTTTCACCCTACATAACATATAATAATATTCCCCTCTTTTGTAGCCTATTAAACTTGTTTAAAGGCCCTTGCTCTATCAATTTGGTGGTTGCCAACTCTTGTAACTGCAAATTTTTTTCCTTTACAGAAAATTTCATGGTTAATTTATGGGAATCCCATAAAACAGTTCCAAAATCTTGCAACCAATAAATTCTGAGCACCATATCATAGCCTACCAACACTAGCACATGCACTTTTACTGTAAAAATGGTCCCTTGAATTTTAACACACACTCATTCATGATGCAATCCTACTACATATTACATTGTTTGAATTAATTTGTTAAAAATATTACAAAACACATCTTTACTTTAATCAAACCCTAATACATCAATAAACTACAAAGCTTGGTCTTCTATTTTTTCATACTCCTTGTTCCATTAATTTCTGAGAGGTTTTTTCATCCTCATTAGTTTCTGTATCTGTACAGCGTGGATTCACTGTCTCATCATTGATGCTACTAAACTCCTGAAACTATCACATGGAAGTATTATTACACTATTGTCAAACTAACAAATGATGCACATTGTCATTCAATATTTGTATTACATGCTTAGATCCGAACGTACGTACCTTGAAACTTCAAGTGAATTAGAAGCATCAATAATAGTGGATGCAGCTCTGGAAGCAGCCAAAATGCAGCTTTTTCATCACTCATGCTTTTATATTCCTTAACATATAGAGTAACAAAGCATTAAGAAAAAGAAGACTCCATTACTCCATATAATATATGCCAAATGACAGAACCACCCCGACCCAACTATGTACCACTTAAAAGGCTAAAAATTGAAGAAAGAGAAACTCTATAGCACTTCCCAATCTATCAACTGATTAGAACGACCAAGTAGTCCTTAAAGACAACAAAGACATAATAGGATGACCCAAAAATGAGCATTTGATTTCAAGTGCTGCTTGAGGGCAAAGGGAAAATGCCATTTAAGTTCTCAAAACATTGATTCCAAGGCTTTAATCTCACACCAAACCAAAAACCATAGACATGGTCAAAGCCAGAACCCTATTCAGCTTATCCTATCCTACTTTCTTCAGAGTCCAAACAACACACTTAAATGGCAGTATATTTTTGTGAAATCACTGGATTTGATATCAACACTCAGTGAATTCATCTGAAATCATGGGTAAACCAAGGAGGAAATTATCTATTACTTTGTCATACACCTTGCCTCATCTGTGGAAGTAGACAACATTATCTCAGTAAGGCAAGATGAATTTTCCCTGTTGATTCCATAGAATATGTATATGTATACACTTCGACCTCCAGAAAGATCACAACTCAACAAAGGATGAGATTCATATTATCAAATAAAGCTGAGATTTCAAAACTTGTGTGGATGATACACTAACACACTATTCCAGAATAGTCAGCTTGTAGCCAACAAGAAAGACAAGTGTAATCAAGATAAAGTACTCAGAAAAAAGATAATAAAGCACAAAAGTAATAATGGTAACATAACAAAATTTTAGCGAATGATAGAGCCAGATATTCCAACATACTGTTTTCACTCTTCTCCCTTCCAGGTCTCACAAATTCAGATCTAACCCATAAAAACACTACATAAATATTACTCCATTCAAACATTCACATCAAAATAAACCTCAAATCAACAGAGAGAACAAAAACCCAATCATAGAAAGCAAGCCAAGACCAGAAAAAATAGCAGATCTAGCAAAATAACAGCATATAACAGATCAAAATAATTAAAAAAACCCACGTTTAAAAACAAATCCAAAATAGACCCTAATCCTTTCCCACATGCTTACAGATCTAAAACACTGTAAAAAAAAAAAGATTTTGAAGTGTAAATACGAACCTTCGGTTTGTCAAGATGAACAAACAGAGAATATAATTTGGTTTTTGTCAAGTATAAGACAACGACCAGGAGGAACAGATCTTCGATCGGCAGAGGAAAAGTGATAGGAGCTAGTATTCCAGCACGAGAAAGAAAGAGAGAGAGAAGAAGACAACGGAGCCACGGCCCACAATTGAGAAACTCAAAGAGAAGAAAGAGAGAAGAAGACGATGATGTGGTGACGGCGATGGGGTCACGACTCACAGGGTCACGATGATGGAGGGACTTAGGGATTCTTTAGCTGCAGCATAACGAGACAAACAGAGTCCAGAGAGAGAGAGAGAGAGCGAGAGAGACTTAAGGGGCCTTAGGGTTTTTTTTAAAAATACCCGGGTACCGAGTTTAAAATCTAGTACCCGGATTTCAAACCCTACCCGGATCATATAGGTCCGGGTTTTGGCAATTCGATTTCCAGCCCGGATCAAATCTTGGCCGGAACTCAGAACCAGAATCTGGTTTTTCGGGTTCCGGATGAACACCCCTATGGGTAGGCGAGGTGTTTTTAGTATACCGGGGTCAGGTGAGTATACAAGCCCAGATTTGTTGTGTTTTTCGGATAAGGTCATATTTTCTTCTTGTATTTTAGCTAAGCTGTAAGTTACAGCCAAGTTTGGTGGGTTGAACATTCTCACACTTAATCTGATTTCATCTTTCAGGCCACTAAGAAAAAAACTTAGTTTGTATTGATCAGTTAAGCCCTTCATTCGGTTTGACAAAGATTCAAACTGCTCTTTGTATTCCCCTACTGTCCCATATTGTCTTAAACGAGACAAGGTCTCCACTGGGTTATCATACCCACTTGGGCCAAATCTGCCAATAAATCCCTAGTAGGGGCATCCCAATTTCCTATTTGGCCTGACTCTTCTAGTCCTTAGAACCATGTTAAAGCTTTTCCCTCCATATGGAATAAGGCTAACCTCAATTTGTGTTGTGGCAGGGTGTTATGAAATGCAAAGAAATGTTGTACCTTGTAGATCAAACTCGGGGGATCTTCTCCATGGTAAGAGGGAAAATCAAGGCGCATAGTCCTAGTCTGCACATCACCAGCAGGCCTAGGGTTCCCTTCATCTTCTTTGGTATGTAGTCTAGATACCGACCCTTCAGAATATCAGCTGTCAGGATTCCAACGGAAACAATAAAACAAACAACCAGGGACCATAATGGCCAAAAAATGGAAATAAAGCAAACGACTACAAAGAGCAGTTTGGACTATCACTTAACATAACTGACCCATTTGGAAACAGACTTCCGGCCCACACAAAACATGAAAGTAACTAACTAAAGAAAGGTTAATAATACTGAACTCCAGAGCCCAGTAGCTTGATTCGGCCCATGCATCCTCAATTCCCTCAGTTTGACTAGTCTTCACCAAGTACACAACAGAACTCTGAAGTCCCTCAATGCTTCTCTCCTTTCCACTTCAACATTTCCTGCAAACCTTAGATGCCCTGAGCTTGTTACAGTAAATCATTTCTTTGGAAAGTGATTTCTAACGTGCCAAAGATAACTAGAAAACTGAGCCTACTACATATAGCCAAGTACAAGAAGATGAACTGTTATGACCCTAAAAACATGCATTGCACAAAATAAACGCTTCAATTTTTTGTCAGCCACTCAATAAAATATATTCAAGTTCAAATCGATTCCACGGATCAATATAATTTAGATCAGATCAATCAAAATAATAATTTATTTCAAATACTATATGCTTTGATTTTGTCAATTTAATTTTTTTATTCAATGTTTTTTGCTAATGGTCTATATATGTATGTTTTCATCCTAAACATATGGGGAAAACATTTATTGAAAACGTGATTTGACGAGCTAGAAATAAACCAAACTATTCGTAATAATGTTATATTTATAAAGAGATCTCGTAAAAATAAATTCACAATTTGACATGATTTTATGTGATATATTACATCTAATTTATAATAAAAATAATTTTACTATTCGACATAAGTCATGTTAAGTTATAAATTTCTTTTTATTAAATTATTTTATGATTAAAATATTTCTAGAAAAACTTAACCTAGCTACTATATCTACTATATATATAAATGCGAATGATCAGTGAACATTATTTTTGTCTAACATTTTCTTTTCCAATTTTACCCATACTTTTATATTTGTTTTCCCTTTCTGCCCTTGATAGCTGTTATCTTCTGTTAGTAATTTTACAATTTTATCCTTCTTTTGCTGACTACTTTTTTGATCTTTGTCCAACAATTCTTTTTCCTATTTTGCCCCTGATTTTATCACCAATATGCCTTATGTTTTGTGTTCTTTCTGGCTTTTACCGACTTCTGGTTGATGTCTTTTTACAGTACTTTTTATTGAGCTTATATCTTTCATAGGTTTTGAATTTATTTCATCTTAGCTTTCTACAAACATTTTCTTTGCTCTTTTCTCATTTTCTCATTTAGGTCTCGCTTAGATATAGAAACACTATTAATTCATCTCATCTCATCTCATCTAATGATATTGTGAATTTTTTTAATATTTAAGGGTATAAAAAATTGAATAAAAAATCAAAAAAATAATTTTTTTTATTCTTATTGGAACCCATCTCGAAGGGTGTAACACTGCTTTTAGGCTTTAGATGTGAAAAATGAGTAATGGTACAAATCGGTTTGAGCTTTACAATTGGACTATAGTATTTTTTTTTTCCAAATTAATACCAACTCTTCATAAAATTTTAATAAAAAACCAAAATCTTGAAAATTAAAATGTTATGCAACATTTTATTTCCTTTAATTTTTAATTATGTAAATATTGAATTGAATTGTTACATTTTAGTATATATCTAATTTTTCCCTTTTATTAATGATTTTTGTTTAATGATTTATTAAGAAATAAACTTAAATATTTTTTTTTCATTTCCAGATAAATTGAATAGTTTATTAATTAACTTGAAATTAATTATACTATTTGAGTTAGATCTATAGTTTCTAATATACTATAGTTTGTTTAATTTTTTTTTATAAAATATATGATTAAATTATTTAATACTTACCACTGTAGTTTTGAAACACATTATTTTTTTATTTTGGAAATAACAAATATACAATATACGCATTCAACTATGACTATTAAGACTAATAATAGTAGATTAGTTAGTATAATTACAAATTTTCATAAGGAAATAAATTATAACTTGTTAATAATTTAAAAATATAATATGTCATTATTACTATTTTATTTAGCCAAGTGTGAAAATGTTAAACAAATTAATGTTTTTCATTGTTATTATTTCTTATAGTGCTTCTGTTTCAGTAATATTAAAAAAGGGTTATAAAAACTTTTAAAGTAAATTAAGATGATCTGATGTACATTATTTAACTAAGAGTTAAACTGCCTTAGGAGTAACGTCATTATTTGAAGTGCTAAATAATATGGTTTAGAATATGTTAATATATATTATAACATTTTTAATTTTTTCCATCTCTGAAAATTTATATAATGTTGGAATTTTTCTTTTACATATTTATGAATAAATGTTTAATAATTACTAACAAATTATCTTCTCATAAAAAATATAAAATTAAAACAATTTTTTTTTCAATAATCTGTCGGTATAATCGATAATTTAAAAACGTTTTCTCCCATAACCATGCATATGAATTCACCCCATCTTTTTTTTTTATATAGAAACCTAACAAAATTATCATTAACATTAATTTTAAATTTTAAATTGTAATAAACATATTTTTTATTTTGTTATTTAAATATGTTCTTTATACTTTTGATATATATAGGCACACTATGAATGTAGGTAGATAGAGTACGTTAACTTTCTGTTTTAATTATGTTTCACCATTTTATAATTCGTAATAAAACTTTAGTATTAATATTTTTATTATTAATTTAAGCTTTTATTAAAATTTTCCATTATATAACTAAATAAAACACTGACTTATATGGATCTATCATTTCTGTTAAGTTTATATTAAGTTTACCTCAAGTTATATAAATCTATAACTTGTTTTAACTTTGTTTAAAATATTTTCTTGACTTTCTCATTTGCTATCAATTTTTCTTTTTTATATATTTATAACTGGATACACATGTAATATACGTTGTCCCTTACTAGTATAATATATTATATAGCTACAAGAAAATTACTCTTCCTACCTTACAAAGTAAACATGCAATACGCATAAAAGGCTTCAGTTTCTTGTCAGCCACTCATTAAAATTTTTTATTCAACTTAGAAATTTGGGAGCAGTGAAAATTTTGAATGGACCTTATTTTACCAACTCATCCATGCATGCACAAAGACTTTCAAATTATAACCTAAAAAAAAAAAAATTGTTAATATGCTCTCTTATTTTACCTCTCTTATGTTTAATTTTTTTTAACTTACTAATTGATTATTAACATATTGATATATATTTTAATTTTTTAAAAATATTAAAAAAATATTAAAAAATTTGAAAAAAATAAATTAAAAAATAAATTTTATCTAAGTGACAGCCCAACGGTCACCAGTTGCTGCAGGCCAGCAGTACTCAAAAAAAAAAAAAAAATAAATAAATAAATAAATAAAAAATTGGTAGATCATAATCCTTGGGAACTGCAATATATATGATATATGCATTGTAACTTCGTAAGATCTACATGTTTTGTTTTTGAGTTAGTCTAGTCCTCAAATAGTCAAATGGGACTGGCCATGTAAGTCCATGGAGTATGTTTAAAAAAAATTTAAAATTACAGAAAAAATTCTATTTACAATGATGAGTAAAGGATTGTGTATACAACCTTATTGATAAATGGTGGTAAAAGAAAAAAAAGTATTATTTTAAAAATGATATTATTGTAATTAAATTTTTTTTTTTAAATATAACATGTATGGGCTTGCATGAGTAGTCTCCATTTGAGGATTGTATGTAGACAAACTCTAGGCCAGGTTTTGGGGTGAAGAATTTTTAAAAATTCTCATCTAATCTCAACTCATCATTATACTTTTTTCAAATCCTTATACAAAATATAATAAATAATTTAATTTTTTCAAATCCTAATACAATTTTTTCAAGTCTCAATTCAACTTTTTCAAATCTCAATTCAACTTTTTCAAATCTCAAAATTACAAAATAATATTTTAAACTTTAAAATAAAACATAAAATTCTCATCTCAACCCTTAAACCTCTCTAATTATAATAAAATACTTTTTAAAATAATATATTTTTTTCTTTTATCTTCATTCATTAATATGACTGCACATGTAGTTTTTCACTTAAAACTGTAAATATAAGTTCTTTAAAAATATATTTAGAGATAAGAGTTTTGAACCTAAGACGTCAATTTTAAAGGCTGAGAGTCTCTGCCGATAAGACTACGTGCCCTTAGCGTGTACGGTATACATGTTAAACGTGGAACTGCATATAACACGCGTTTTAACTTTTAAGGAATGAATTCCACGCCCTTTTGTGCGCAAACGTGGCATTTTCCATTTATCTAAAATTTCCAATATGGCTGCTTGCTTCGGCTTCTGGAAAGCAGCCGCGGCAGCTGGCTTTTCATCATCTGGTTTGTCAAATTAGGAATCAATGCTTCAGCAGTTATTTTTGTCGAGTTTAATTTGGTGAATTGATTTGTATTTTTAAGGTGCCAGCTTAATTTGGTTGTTTCTTAAAGCAATTTGAGTAGTACTGTTTATGATTTTATTTTTATTTTTTATTTTTTATTTATTTAGCAAAGAGTCAAGGCCACATGTCGTTTATGATGTTATTATTATTTAATGAAAATCTAATGACATTATCACCAAGCTGAGGCCAATTTTATCACCAAACGTCCCGAGAATTCTTCATAATCTATATGAAACAATATTGTATAATATGCATTAGAAAAATAATGGTCATGGTAAGATTTTCGTGTGATGCATTAATGGTGAAATGAAAATAATAATAATAATTTTATAACTTATTTTACTATGAATCAAAATAAAGAAAAATACCACTTTAATAAATATTAAAGTATTTTTTATCAAAATTTTGCATAACCACCATCTATTTAAAAGAGAGTTATAAAAAAGAGAAATGTGTTCAATTCAATGGAGTCTCGTTTTGGACAGTGAGATGAAATGACATGATATGTGAATAATAAAATTGTTTGAGTTAATATGTTTTATAAAATTTTAAAAAATGAACAAGAAAAAGTTGAATAAAGATATTTTAAAATTAAAATATTATTATAATATAATTTTTTATTATTTTAAAATTTGAAAAAGTTGAATTGTTTTTATATTTTGTTTAGAAATTTGTCAAATTTGTAATAATTAGATAAAAAATTTAAAAATTTGAAATTGAAAAATCGTGTTTGTATTTGTGATGTTTGGATATTGAGATAAGATGAGATGAGATGAATTGAATTGAATTGTGATGGCTTTATTATCCAACCCAGGCTAGCCTGAAAGAGGCAAAAGATCAACCAGTGCTGGGAAGTAGTTTGACTTTATTATATCCAACGCTATATTTTTATGAATTATTCTTATTGCAGTCTCCGAACGGGGACAAGCTTAATGAAACGTTGCGTTTCATTTATAGAGAACAAACTAGTCATCCTTAGATATAATGAAATCGAATTTTTAAAAGAAAAGTGACAAGGAATTCGCCCAATGAAAGAACAAGCCACTAATTCGCCCCTTTATACTATCGTTATCGCCCAGTGAAGTCGAAACCAGCCCATACCCAAATGAAATTGCCCCCCCTTGCGCCCAGATGAAATCGCCCCCATATCCAGATGAAATTAACCAACGCAGTCCCGTACACCCCACGGTTCCAGTTCAAGCAACCGAGCCCCACTATTGTTTAAATTAATCACCCAAACCCCACATTTCAAACCCACTATTGTTTTGCCAAACCCAAACTTCACGTTTCAAATCCACTATCAGGCTCCAAAGACATAAATTAAAATGAAGAAAAATGATCACAATAATATGAAAGGGGAATAAACAAAAAAAAAAAAAAAAGAACTTGAGAAAAATGATGGAACAATGGAGCTTTGCGTCAATGGTGGCCAAGGAGTTGGTTGTAGAAACCTTGAGGAAAGCTTGAGGAAAACCTTGAGGAAAACATTGAAAGTTGTTGGGGCGAGCGTAGAGGCCAAAACCAAATTTCAATTTCAATGTTTTTGCCTTTTTGAGTTGCTACCTCTAGTGTTTTGTTTGACAAAATTATGGTGTAATCTTCGTTGTCTGTAAGTTTAAGTCCCCCCCCCCCCCAAAACAGAGTAGAGAGATCACTATCAGACATTCTTACAAGCTCCACTAACCACTTAGGAAGATAGAGCTCTCTGTCAAGGCAGAGAGAAAAAACCTTACTGCAACGACAAATGACTCAGTTTCAATGTTTTGGTTTAACTTGTAGAAGAAAGAGGGGGTAATGTAGTCAATTCAAGTCTAAAAATAGGACAATTTGGTCCTTTCATATATGGGTTTGCAATACAGTCCTCCTTAGAGGACTGTATGTAGCACGACTCTATTTTTATTACTACGAATGAACTGAATACAAAGCATACATGCCTATCTATTAAAAAAAAGGTAAAAAAGATTGCTCATTTTAACTTAACTCACCATATTGATTGTAAATGATCAAGAACGGCCCTGATCCCCCATTTCTCTCTCTCTAGAAAAATCCTCCTCTAAAACTTCCCAAACTCCAGATCTAACGTGAAGGGGTGGGAGCTTCAGCTCCTCCCCCTCCCCTCTGTCCATTTTACTTTCGTATTGTGTTTTTGTTGTTTGTTTTGTGTTTTTTAGGCCAAATAAGGGAGGACCGCCGTTTGAGTATTTCCAGCCGTCGACCTTCTACACGCGCCTCACTGGCATGACGCCCAGCCGCCGATCTTCAAGTTTACAAAATCCGACATCCATCGGAGTGGCGTGTAGCCCGCACGGGAGGGACGAAGCTCCGGATCTAACCGTCGCGTGGCCATCATGCGCTACCGAGGAGCCCTTTGCCGACGCCACACTAGGCTTCTGTGGAATCTCTGACTCCGGGACTTCCAAGTTTGATCGATGGTTTTCCTCCCAGTGTGAACAGTGTCCTGCATGCGAGACGGCCGACTGCCTGTGCACTGTTCATCCATTTAAAAAAAAAAAAAAATCTTGGCTTTTGTCGTTTTAGTGTTGTTTTCTTCTCAATATTTGGTTTTTGTTTTGTTTCTCTAGTTTGTCGTTGTTTTGTTGACCTGAGTGAGGTGTTGAGCCTTTGGATTGGACGTAGTCTAGGGCAAGAGCTGTTTGAGAGTGGTGAGCGATGCTACGTCTGGTGATCATACGGTTGGGCTGTTGTGGTTCATGTGTTAGCTGGGTACTCACTCAGTCAAGGCTCGAGATGCCGATGCTTGCGGTGGGCGTGTCGTCCGGAATCTCACCAGTGCTTGTGGTCCTGTTGTTGTGAATGTGTGTAGCTGTAGTTTTTTTTTTAGTTTATTTTAGTTACTAATTTAATAGAAATAGGCTATTGAATTTGATGTCCATAGCTGTGTCCCATATTCATCCTCCTTGGGAGAATAGAGGGGGCCTGCAAGTTTTATTTTATAGAACGCTTTCTCTGTTATGAGAAAGTTTGTTTAGAAGTTAAGACAATGTCCACCACAAAACAATTTATTTGTGGGGAAGCCCTAGAGCTGATGCATAGTTTGGCTTATAGTTTGGATTTTTCATGTACTGATAAGTCAATAGTTGTACAGATTATTAATGAAATGAGACTATTTTGATAAAAAAAAAAGGGGTAAAAATCCATAAAATAACTGAGATAAATATAATGAATTATAAAAGTTTTATCCTTAATAATTAAATTAAATTATTGATTTGATTTTATCGTTATAGGGATGTATTCCATTACATAAGCCATATGTAATAAAAGGCCTAAAACAAAAATAATCAATAATTATGCTTGGCGTATTGTTGTCAAATGACTAAAAGTCAATGTTGATCGTTTGGGGCCAGTCGTTGGAGACTCGTGTACAGGTACTGTATATAGATCCATAAAATTTCAACCGACCACAAGTTTGTTCTTTTAAGGAAAATGATTTGTCGAATATATAAAACTAATCTTATAAATTTACGTGGTTTATAAAATAAATTTAATAAATCAGATAAAATCATATCAGTTTATAAGATTATTTTTATATTGGGAGCTGGAGAGTTGAGATGAATTGAGATGATTTATGAATAGTAGAATGAGATGTTTTATAAATATTATTTTTTAATATTATTATTATTTTAAAATTTGAAAAAGTTGATTGTTTATTAATTTTTGTGTAAGAATTGGGAAAGAGTTTTTGATATTTGAAAAAGTAAGATTATTTATTATATTTTGGTGTGGGAATTTAGGAATATTCTTTTAGGATTTGAAAAAGTAAGATTGTTTTGGTGTAGAAATTTAGAAAGATTCTTTTGAGATTGGAAAAAAAAATTATTATATTTTGTATAGGAATTTAGAAAAGTTGTAATGATGAAAATGAGATGAGTTAAGGAGAGTTATGATTTCAAACAAAACCGCCTTCGTTTGGATTAAAAGATGAAATGAGATGCTTGTAGATCATGAGTTGAATAAAATATTATTTTTTTAATATTATTATTATTTTGAGATTTAAAAATTTTAAATTATTTATTATATTTTGTATAAAATCTAAAAAAATTATAATAATAAAATAAGATGAGTTGAGATGAGTTCTCAATCAAACGGGGCCTTAAGTATGTGAATTAATATAAAATAATTTTTTCTCCGTTTTCACCCCGAAGAGGCAAACATTAGATCACCATAAAAAAGATTTCGAAGCATTTTGAGGATCATGTCAATCCCTACTTCAAGCGTCAGAGGTTACTTCAGCCTTTTTCCAATCACTGGCCAACATTTCTGCTTTTGGGTCAAGCATTACATCATCGTCATGGGGAAGATATTAAGGGTTTGCAGGCCCGCAGGAGGTCTTGCTTCAAACATTAGCGTATACGTATCTTCAACAAGTACTTGTCTCTACGTAATTTCCAGCTTCAAAATTTACACATTAAAATGCTAGTAATTAGCTTGCAGTTGATCAACGACTTGATCTTCTCTAGACCGCGTTGTTGACAGCTTTTACCCTTAATAGTGTGAACTTTTGACTACGGCCACCATGATATTTATGTTTGGAAGAGAAGAATCATTCCCCAACTTGGTCCTTGTGTGGTCATGATTGGAATTGAATTCTTGGTCTATGCTCTATTTTTGTGATCTCATATTTAGGACTTTGAAGCATGCTCATGTTTAATCTGAAAATTGTATGTGAACGTACACTAAAATGGGTTTCTTGGCAAGCAAAAGAAAAAGAGTAATGATA
>QEOT01004121.1:55766-103378 GCA_003123785.1 Pterocarya stenoptera
AATTTGTTCCTCTTTTTTGCCAACTCTTGTATTGTTATTAAAGATGTAAATATTTCCCGGCCTAATTCTGACCAAGTTAACTCATGATCAGGTGAGGACTGTTACACGAGAACAAGTTCGGTTGCTTCGCGTGGCCGTTCATGATGTGAGTATTATATCCACTCTCACACTCGGTTATTCCTTTATATTATATCAAACATGTACATATCATATCCAAAGTTTCAATTTCTTTCTTAGGGGAGGGGTATTTCTGAAGAAGAAGCGACCTTACATATTCAAAACTATTGTAAAACTAATTTTACAATTCGACGTATTACATCGAGTTGTTTGTTAAGATTGTTCCTCATATATTATTTTTTATTCATGAATTTTAACAATCGGATTTAATTGATAGTTTAAGTTGTAATAATCGAAAACACCAATTTTGGTAATTTAAAATGTAAATTTTATTCTATAAAATACAGCATTTTATTGAGTAGAAGGGCTAATTGATTAACCGGCCAAAGGGTGGACAACGGGGTAGAACGTACGTCTGATCTTACATGTTTAAACTCTGATCTATTCTAATACGTACATCAATTTATAATCCGTCCTAAGTGTGTTCCAATGCAACAAATTAACACTACCAAAAAACACCTTAATTGTGGCCAACTATTTCTTGTGAAAATTATTATTTCCTATCAAAATAGTCATTCTCGACATAAATAATCTGTTATAAATATTCTTTTTTCTTCAACGTAGTCTAAATTCAAGAGGGCATTGTATATATTCCTGTAGTAATTAAAGATGGTTGTTCCTTATTTTTTGCAGGATTCTGACACAAATGCAAGACCACTACAACCAATAAATAGGCGCTCAGTGCAACTATATAGACCAAGTGACGTGGAAGATTAAATTCTGATCATTTTACAGCTCGAATGCAACCATCAACCTATCAGATTTAGTGTTTATTTCCTTTATTTATTTCCTTTGTTATACATTGTTTATGGTGTTGATGGAACATATATAGGACAGAATATATTCGGACTAAGATCAACTTGGTACGTACGGATTACATATACATGATGTATTAAATTTATTTCCTTTGTTATACATTAATGTTTAACAAAGCAAAGCCAAATTGCAAATATAAAATAAAGTGGGAATATCAGTAATAACAATTCCTAATTCAGTTAATAAGGATTGTAACTAAAGAATTTCGCAAGCATTGTTTGCCACAGACTTGTATTTAGCCTCAGTTGAGGATTTTGCAATAGTGGGTTGTTTCTTTGAACCCCAAGATTAAATGTGAACCAAAATAAATGCAAAAGCCCCTAGTAGATTTACGATCATCAGGGCAACCAGCCCAATCTACATCGGAAAAGGCAGTTATTTTAAAAAAAGAAGTAGGAGATAGAAACAAGCCAAAAGTAGAGGTTAGGCGAAGGTAGCAGAGGATGCGTTTAACGGCTTGCCAGTGAATGAGACGAGGACAATCCATGTATTGGCATACTCTGTTAACTGCAAATGAGATGTCGGATCTAGTAAAAGAGAGGTATTGAAGGCTGCCAACTACACTTCGATAAAGTTGTGGATCCTCAAAGGAGGGTCCATCAATAGCAGTGAGTTTAGTGGAAGTAGCCATTGGAGTAGTCACTGTTTTGGACTGGTGCATATTAGTGTGGTGAAGAAGATTAGAAACATAGCGATGCTGGGAAAGGAATAAGCCAGAAGAGTTTCTACAAACTTGAATACCAAGAAAATAATGTAGCATGCCAAGATCTTTAACAGGAAAATATTGACGCAAAGCAACAATAAAATCATTGATTAGAGAGGAATTAGAGGTAGTAACAACAATATCATCGACAAAGACTAATACATAAATAGAGACAGATGCATTGGAAAGAATGAACAGAGAAGAATCGGATGTGGAAGCATGAAATCCTAAATCTATCAGTCAAGAACTTAACTTAGCAAACCAAGCCCTAGGGGCTTGTTTCAAATTATATATTGATTTTCGAAGCTTACAAATGAACTGAGGATAGTTAGGATTTACAAACCCAATCGGTTGATGCATAAAAACATCCTCCTCTAGATCCCTATGCAAGAACACGTTCTGCACATCCAATTGATGAAGAGGCAATTTCCGAGTCACTGCAAGAGAAAGGATTAAATGAATAGTGACAGGCTTAACTATCGGACTAAATGTCTCAAAATAATTGAATCCGACTTGTTGGTGGAACCCTTTTGCAACAAGTCGGGCTTTTCGACGTTCTAGAGTTCCATCAGCATGTCTTTTAGTTTTAAGAACCCACTTAGAATCAAGGATGTTGAGATTGGAAGATGGAGGAACCAAATCCCAGGTATGATTTTGTAAAAGGGCTTCGAATTCAGTGGCCATGGCATCATGCCAAGCCGGATATTAGGAAGCCATGGTATAGGATGTTGGTTCCTCGAGGATAGAGGTCGATTCGGTGAGAGAAGCAGAGGGTTTAGGAACAGGCCAAGGTAAAGTACCATCCTTGCGATTAAGAGGACGAGAATGATGAGTTTTTTGATCTTGTAAGCATTGGATGTGGGGTAGTGGTAATAGGTGAAGGAGGTAATGTAGGGCTTGGTGAGGACGGTGTAGGAGTTAAGGATGGAGAGGGGACATGCGATAGATAGGTGTCTGTTAGGGTTGGAGAAGATGGACTGTTATGGGCCGAATGAATGGTAGGGGAGTGGGCTGAAAATGAGATAGGGGAGTGGACCGAAGAGGAATGATGGCTAACAGGTGAGGAGTAAGGGGTAATGGGGGAGGGAAGAGCACTGGGTTCGGGAGAACTGGGCCAAAGAGATAAATGGAGTAAGGGAAGTTGTAGGCGGCTGGGCTGAGATGAAGAATTGGATGTGCTCAAGGGAGAAATAGAATTAGAGAAAGGAAAGTGATTTTCATTAAAACGAACGTCCCGTGAGACATAAATTCAACCTGTAGGAATGTGTAAACAATTATAACCCTTGTGATTTAAACTATATCCAATAAAAATACATAGTTGGGAATGCATGTTCATTTTATAACGATTAAAAGGACGAAAATTGGGACAACAAGCACACCCAAAAATTTTTAAAAACTTATAATCAGGTTGTTGATTAAATAAAGCTTGAAATGGAGAAATATTTTTTAAAATTGGAGTGGGTATCCTATTTATTAGAAAAGTAGCCGTTTGAAAGGCCTCAGCCCAAAATTTGGATGGGGCCGAGGATTGGGCTAAAATGGATAGCCCAATTTCGACAATATGACGGTGACGTCTCTCTACACTTCCATTTTGAGTGTGAGAATAAGGACAAACAATGCGATGAGAAATGCCAAAGTTGAGAAGAAGAGAAGAAAATGGGCGAAATTCTCCACCCCAATCAGTTTGAATGGCAATGATATTTTTAAAGAAAGTATTTTGCACAAATTTAATGAAAGCTAAGAATATAGTAGATACTTCAGATTTAGCACGTAAAGGAAAACACCAAATGTATTTAGTAAAATCATCAACAATGGAAAAGTAAAATTTAGAGCCACTAAAGGATAGCACAGGCGCCAGTCCCCAAACATCTAAAACTAAAAGTTAAAAAGCATGAGTTGATCTAGAAGGAGAGAGTGGGTGAGGAAGAGTGTGAGATTTTGCTTGAAGACAAGCATTACAAAGAAGAAAATGGGACATAGAAGTGCTGGGTAGATTATGTTGGCGGATAGTAAAGGATGTGACATGAGGAGAAGGGTGGCCTAAGCAGGCATGCCAAATTTAATGAGTTGTTCTTTCACCAATGAGGGCCTGATGTTGTATGGAACCAGTATCCGGAAATGAACTCATCATGTGGTGGAGACACGTACAAGCCGTTCTTAACGGGGCCCTGAAGAAGTACTTCCCGGGTATGCAAATCCTTCACAAGAAAATCAGAAGAATTAAATTCAAAGAAAACAGAATTATCAAGACAAAATTGTCTAACAGATAATAAATTTTTGGAAATAGATGGAACATGAAATAAATGACAGAGAAGAAATTTGCCAGTTGGTGTTGGAAGAAGGCCAGTGCCAGTGTGCTGTATGGGAAGAGAAGACCCATCACCGATGGAGACTTGATCAGGTCCATCATACGGTGTTGATTCCAAATTTAAATTAGAGAAATCCGACGTGAAATGGTTCGTAGCAGCAGAGTCAGGGAACCAGAAATTGGAAGGCGATGGAGAGACAGAAACAGAAGTATAGTGAACTGTAAGAGATGTAGGTGGGGATGGTTGATAAGTAAAACGATGATAGCACTGTGAAGCTGAGTGACCAACCCAAGTACAGATTTGACAAGTGGGTTTATTTGAAGTTTGGGAGGAAAAGAAGTTAGGAGGTCCTGAAGAGGAGTTATGGGCACCACCTCGACCACGACGATAGCCACGGCCACGACCTTGGTTGGAAAAATTTGAAGAGGGACGAAAATGAGTAAAGTTAGCTGAGAAGGACACAACAGATAGAGTGGTTTGAGTCTGATGAGCTAGACGCGACTCATGGTTGAGAAGATAACTATAGACTTGAGATGAGGATAATGGTTCGGGTCTGGTGGTGATAGGATACAATCGATTCATAGTCAGATCCCAAACCCACTAAGAGATAAATTGTGAACTCATGAGAAGAAAGAGGATGACTAGCAGAGGAGAGGGATGAGGCTAACACTTTGGCTTTATGAAAGTAAGTAGGAACTGTGTTTGAGCCTTTTTTGAGGGTAGCCAATTGATACTACTATGTCTGCATAAGGTGAGCGGTAGATTGAATAGAGTAAAGACTGGTAAGAGTAGACCAGATTTTGTGAGAGGTGGGACAATCAACGACTTGAGAGAGAATATTGTCGATGAGGGAAGAATAGAGGGCAGAGATGATCATCTGATCCTGTAGAAGCCAAGAGTTATGAGCTGGGTTGGGTTTGTCATCGATGGAGGGAGGGGGAAGAGGAAATGAGCCATCAATGTAGCCATATAGCTGATGGCTTTTGAGGAATGCGAGAAGTTGAGCTTTCCAAAGAGGAAAATTATCATGGGAAAGTTTAACAATGAGAAGATGGGCAGCGGTATTGGTGAGGGAAGGAGTCGGAGGTGGAGGAGCCATTGATGAATCGTAAATGGACAGAGGTCCTATATAGCTCATGATACCTTGAAGAGAAATAGCAGAGCACTATGAAGACAAGTAATTTGCTGAAATGCCTCAATGGGCGTATACTATTTCCATGTAGTATTACAGAGTATATTTTCCACACACCTAGCACTCAGTGCTTGTACAGTATTTATAGACAGAGGAAAACAGATCCAATCATTATACAGAATATTTCTAGAAGCTTCTATAGTCTCGTTCCGTAGCATATTGAGGTGGCCTCACATGATTTTACCTTTCTGCTCTGACGCGTTTCTGTTGGGCATTTTGTTGTGCAGTAGGTGAGTGCTGTGAGCTGGTGTGCAAGGGTGCAGGATATTCTGTTGTGCTAACACTTCTACTTCCAATATTAATTAATACTTCTTATATTAATAAACTGAGCAAGTAGTTGGGTTTGTTGACAGCAGGAAAATCCAAAGTCCAATGTGTTTTTTCTTTAGACTATTTATGTTATAGAAAAATGAAAGATCTAGCTACTTTAAGAAGTCTGAGTTATCTGACAAGAGGTGACAAAGTTCTTATTAATGCCAGCCCATAAGCATAATAATCATAACATGCACACCAATGTATGGCTTAAACAAATATGATAAAAAAAAAAAAAACCAATTATTCTTGCAAACCATGCATTCAGTTGATCAACCCCACCGGCCTCAGGCCATCTTGCTAATGTCACAATATTTGATTTGTAAGAGTTAGAATTTTAAACATGATCATCTCTTATAAAAGAAATCTTGTTATATAATCAATATGGAAAATGTGTTTTCTATACCGACGTGCATGCAAGTAAAATTCTCTAAAATAAAAAGACTTGATCTCCTAGCTACCACATGAACTTTTGATTCAGCTGATCGAAACTTATGTGAATTGAAGATGATACTCTTTATGGGGAAATTTCACTTTTGGGCCCCTAAGTATTACCCCACTATAAGGTATAGATTAAACCATGAAAATGTTGCAATATCATGTATCCTAAAATCAATAAGTTTTAGTACTACTACTGCACTCTCTCAGGGCCTCAAGTAAGATTAATGGTTAATTACACTTTGCCCCTTGAACTTTCACTCAATTTCTAATATGCCTCCGAAACTAATAATTGTATCAAAGCGAACCCTTGAACTTTCAAAACTTTCTAATCCCCCCCTTCCGTCTACCAACAACGTTAAATCTAACGGAAATTCACTAACTTAGCTATATGCTTTAGTATTGCATGCAGGCCAGCCAATGCTGTAGTCCTAGGTTACGACGATATTTGTAACCGTTTGTACAACAAATATTAAGTCTAGCACTTAGGAATATGTGTGGTATATAGGATGCACCCTATTAATTGCCTAAATACAACAAGATTGGGCTTTTTGCAAGGAAGAAAATCGTTGCAAAAAGTTCAATTTTCATTGCAAAAGAATATTAGCAACAAGGACATCTCGTTGCACTACTTTCTCGCAAATGCTACGTTGGTGAAAGTTTATCCCAATAAAAATCTTTTTCATTGCAAACAGTCACTTTTTGCCACAAGAGTTTATCGTTGCAAATAAGATTCGCAATCATATGGGTAGTTGTTGCAAATACCCGAGAACATACCCAAGTGTCACCACCCTGCCCCAATAAATAGAGCGAGGCAGGACGCTTACCTTCTTCTTTCCTTTCTTTTTCATTCTGACATATGTATATATATTATTATTATTATTATAGTTACGGGATGTTTATATATATTTTTTTGTTCTACGCTACGGTAATAACGTGGGATACGCGCGGACATGACATGCTTGCACTCTGGGTTTCTAATCAAAGGGATGAAACACCTAATAGGAATTTAATTCAACATGTCTAAAAGGAGGGACTCTTAGAGTTCGTCATCCAAACATCAACGTCATTAGTTTTAAACAAGAGGGAACTCAATCCCCTTATTACAAACCAAAAAGGTGGCAAACCATCATATGAGGGTTTACTATCACCTCTCCATAGAGGTCACACCATTGTCATCGCCCCACCATAGAGGTTACAACATATCCAAAAAGGAACCACTTTGTTTAAGGTAAATAACCCAAAACGTCCCCAACATGGGACCCATCCTAAAACCTATAACCAGTATCATCATCAAACAACGAACCGGGGAACCCTAAGCGTCAGGCCCTCCCTCCTTAGCAGTGCTGGGCTCCATAGCTTCATTATCATTACCTGGACGTTTAACATATAAACACAAGAGTGAGTCTAATACTCAATAAGTAGTACACCATGCTGTTAACTTATTAATCACATAACTTTCTTTGAAAACATGCACACATGAACCTTTGCAAATTCTTGACAATGCTTTCATGCATGAATATCCATAAGAATATAAATCATACATTTCATGCATAAATATGCTTGTTAGACTTTTTAGCTGTTCACTTGCTTAGGCCATTGCATACTATTACCTCCCGTATGTTAGGGTTAGCGGTCTTTTGGACTAATGGATTCGTCCATGGCCGCGGGTTGAAATCCCATTCCGTTAGGGCACAGTACTGGGTGCACTACCAGATACTACTACTCGGCATTACCATCTGCCCATTCATTCATTTGGGTACCCCTTTTTCATTTAAGTGATCATTACGTATTTTCATACATTGAGCATTCATTTCATTCTTTCATTTCCTTTGCCTTCATTGTCTTTCCTTAGTCCAATGCATATGCATTTTCGAAAAATGTTTCATGCCATGCCATGCATATCTATAAGTAAGGCATCAGTTATTTAAGAGAGAGTATGCATAAGAAATCTCATGATGCATTACCTTATTTCATACACATAATTATAAGTAGAAAGGTGCTTAACAGGGGCTATCAAGAAGGGCTTATACATAATATATTTTCATGCTTACACCATCTTTAGAAGAACATTTGAAAAGAGAGAGAAACATCCTTTTATAAAAGAACTTGTGTAAGGAGCATGGTCATAGCTACTTACCTGTGAGCTTTACTTAATAAGTTCATTTGATCTTGCAAATAAACTCCTATTCAATAAAATGAGATATACACATTAATATCCAGTTTATTAGAAGCTTCGCTAATTAATACTCTTACATGCCCACTTAAATTCCAGCTTGGAATCAAGTGTTTCCTTAACTCGTTAATCTACCCAACGTACATAGCGTTAGCTCACCACCTTGAAATCCTCATCCTATACCAGTTAAAGAGACTCATGAAAGCACATTACTCATTAGTTGTCCCTTTTAAAAAGGTTATTGTTTACCACATACGGATGGGTTGAAATCATAAGTTAAAACACACAAATGGGTAGGAATTTAAATAAAAAGGGAAAGGTACCAAGGAAGTATTTCAAATCTGGAAATTTTTCAGTGAAGGGGCATTGGACAGTTTTTGCAATACCGTTTTAGGAGATAAATCCATCAAAAGGCCAATGTTTGCAAATAAATTTTTTGTCACTTCATTTCAAAGGTTTCTCATGCTATCATCCATTTTTAATTGAGCCAAGGTAAATTTAAACAAGGAATTAATGGGCTGATTAGGCTTCAACAGAAGGGTAGAAGGAAAATTTTGAAACTCTTGAACAACCAATAGCCTTTGCACTTTCACACTCTTAAAGCATCCTTTACCTAATCCCACCTTAGCTACATAATTAAATCACACTTAGGTTGTGAAAAGCTTAGGAGAACACCTCTTATCTTCTAAGAACAGGTCATAAAACATGGGTATAGCACAAGACAAACTCAAGGTTTCCAAAGAAATTCATTAGTTTAGATTAAACTTTTAATGGCTTACTTAGGCCAAAATTTCAAGGAAGATATGTTTAAAATTTGTAACTTTAACTCCATCCATATAACACCCAAAAGCACGGCTTTAACAAAATTATATCATGGCTAACTTGATAAAAAAACAAGAGACACTACTACAAGATGCCTTGAAGTCACACGGCTGGAACCCAGAACACCGCACACCCACGGCTGGAATTTCCAAAAAAGATAACATGGTTCGGCACACACACACCACACTATTATCTCTCCTTCCAACTTTACTTAGATAAGACACAAAATAGGAAGAACAAAGAGGAAATCAGTATAAAAAACACTACATAAGAATCGGCTTGCACATAAATTCCGAAACCCCCAAATATAATGCGTAACCCACTAAACATGATTCCAGATTTCACAAGAAATCAAGAGAAAAACAGAGTATTACCTTGCTCAGCAAGTTGCGAACTGAAGAAGGAGAAGAATCCAAGGAACCGAGCCACAAATTTCATCCTCTTAAAAGAAGATTCAATCGAAACCCAAGCTTGAGAGAGAGAAGAGAATCGGCTTGGAGAAAGAGGAGGTGCGGTCGATCGGTGCTAGAGGAGCCGAAAGGGTCCTTTTTTGTGTGATTAAAATGGTTGTACTCTAGGGCTTGAAGGAGATTTGTTCTTGGCTTGGGCTGGAAGTCGAACAAACGTGTAGGAGAAGAATGAGAAGGGAGACCCAAGTGGCTTAAAGGAGAAGGTCGGTCAGCACTTGAGCAATTGAGTCAAAGCTTCCCTTGGGAGATAAGGAATGGACTGTGGAGATTAAGTCATGGGAGTTTTTTTTTTTTTTTTCTCTGAGATGCTCATCCTATGGTGGAGAAGGTTTGGGCCACTTCATCAATTAAATAAAAAGGTAGGGGCTTAATGGAATATTTTATAAAATTTGAAAACATGCCCTTAAATTATTTTAATGACCCACATAAAAATAAAAACACACATATCTTAAAATAAAATAATAAAATATTAAAATTATAAAAATCCTTATCTAAAAAGTATTTAGCTTAAGAAATTAAATTAAAGAAATGACGTAAGAACCTATGTAGTAGGATGCAGATATTATATCGAGTCTCTCCTAATTACCTCTTCAGTAAGGACCATGTCATGTATGTCGTCATATTTCAGTTTTGTCTTGTCGGTTGAACTACTTACAGCCATTCTCATGGCCTCCCAACTATTTGGCAACGATGCCAACAAAATCAACACTCTGATCTTATCATCAAACACAATCTCTATAGAAGATAGTTGATTTGTGATCATATTGAATTCATTCAGGTGTTGGGCAATAGACATACCTTCTGACATCTTCAGATTGAACAATTTTTTCATTAAGTGCATTTTATTGTTCGCCGACGGCTTTTCATACATACTTGACGAAGTCGTCATGAGATCCACCGTGGTTCTTTCCTTACAAACATTATTGTGTGCCACTGTTCTGAACATGATTAGCCGAACATGCCTTAGAGCCTGTCGATCTAATAGAGTCCACTCAGCGTCATCTATGCTCTCCGACTTCTTTCCCAACAGTGGGAGGTGTAACCTTTTCAGATAGAGATAATCCTCAATCTACATCTTCCAGTACTCAAAATTAGTGCCGTCGAACTTCTTGATCCCGGATACGATCACTTTATTTCTAGCCATCATTTTCCTTCAGATCTGACCTTGGCTCTTGATACCAGTTATTGTGAAATATTGTACAAAACACACATATCAACGATGACAAATAAATTAAAAGCAATCACAATCGAGCACACGACGTGCAATATACGTGGTTCGGCAAATTGCCTACGTCCATAGAGTTGCAAAAATCTTATTAACTAGCGGTGATTACAATAACTTAATCTTAACTCACACTCTCTAGGGTTTCTTGCCCTATCACACAATATGCACTCACTAGACAATTGTTCTCTATTAAAATATGATAAAAGTAGTACAAATCAAGTTAAATATGACATATATATATAGCAAACGGCGCTAGAAACCCTAATTTGGCAAAGATTGCGTTCTTCACTCAAGCAGCATGTTGAACGCGCATCAAGTGAACTACCAAATCAACATTAGCTCAAGTGGGGTGTCGAACGAGCACTAGGGTTTGTGTCTCGCTCGAGCTCACTATCGTGCAGGACTTGCACTCAGTAGACAATTGTTCTATCTTAAAATATGCTAAAAATAGTACAAATAAAGTCAAATATGACATATATATATATAGCAAACGGCGTTGGAAACCTTAATCTGGCAAAGACTGCATTCTTAACTCGAGCATCATGTCAAACGCGCATCAAGCAAACTGCCAAATCAACATTAGCTCGAGCGTGGTGTTGAGCGAACACTAGGGTTTGTGTCTCACTTGAGCTCACTGTTGCGCGGGACTTGAGTGAACTGATGGGTTGAGATTCGCACAAGCCTAATGTCGAGTGCACGTCGAGCGAACTTCTCTGAAACGCACTGTCGAGTGCACATCAAGCAAACAATATGTTTCTAGATCATTAGCTCCAAAACCAGTCTCCACATATATACCCCAGCATGCAGGTTAATGAAAAAAAATATTATTCTAAGGTAAACTAAGAATTTCAATTACAAATTAATATTAGTTTGAGAGAAACATCAATACATCTTAGAAATTAAATGGAGAGTACAAATAAAAAGAGAGGACGAAAATAATTCATTTTTTAGAGATGAGTCACTAAATCCAAATTCAGCAAACAAGAGGTAGAAAAATTAATTAACTAATATTCCCATCTAAACTCTAAAAGCTGTGAATGTGAATGTCATTCAGTAATATAGTTGTTGTTTGGACATGGTTTTAATATTGGACCATGAAAATACTTTCTACTTAATTTGGTATAATTATATTAATTAGAAGTTTACCGATATAGGGTGAAAGGGGCCTGGGGAGGGCTATTGAGGGAGAAATAATGACCAACCAAAGGAAGACTTGACTAAGAGATGAATTAACATAGAATTAAATGGAACAAGTATAAGATGCTAATACACATTATAATTTGTTCATATTGTGTATGAAATATTTACAATAACCTAATGTATGAATACTAAATATAGGGAGAGGACTCTTACCATAAAGTTTGTTAACCCAACTTTGTAACAGGAGCATACGTAGTGTTGATGCCATGTTGAGCCTATCTCAACATCGTTCGAGCATTAATTGAGGTGACATGCATCGTTAGGTATATATATTACGTTCAGCAATAAAGTGCAACACACTCCCCAAAACCCTACAATAAATCCAAGGGCTGCAACAACATAAAATTCTTGAGTTATGATCTAGACCGAAAATGGAGTTTATTCGATTAGGTCTCCCAATCATTCACTCTAACTGAATCTCCTAGTTTCTCTAAAGCAGAACCTGGAGAAAGAAAACAAGAGGCCCATGTATCATTTGGAATGAGCATGTGATTAAAAAACATAGTTGGAATAAGGAAAATGTAGATCCTACTGAGATGAAAATTGCAAAAAAATGTAAATTGTTTCTGCATAGTCCTAACTCAGGCCAAAACAAGGGAGGCAGCATCCTTCGTGACACCATGAAATCGACAGTGGCTGCTAAGCAGCCCTGCGGGAAGCAATGATTCTCATAAGTTGGAATTCCCGGGGGCTTAGGAACCCGTTGGGCATTCAAGCACTTCGTGATTTAATCCAAAGAGAAGGACCTGATATTTTATTTTTGCAAAAACTCGTTTACAAGACAAAGTTATGGAGAAGTTAAAGTATAGTTTTGGTTTTATCAACTATATGGTTGTGAGCAGTGAGGGGAGAAGTGGGGGTTTGGCTATGTATTGGAACAATAACTCCCAGCTTGAAATCCTTAATTATTCAAAAAAACAACATTCATGCTTTGGTCTCAAACATGGAAGGGGACGACCGAGATGTAGTCTCTTGGTATCTTATTGGAATCTATGGCCATCCTGAAGCTTCATGAAGATAGGATACTTGGAACATGATAAAATCCCTAGAAGTGAATAGAGACCTTGGTTGGTTAATGATGGGTGACTCTAATGAGATTTTAAGCAACTATGAGAAAAGTGGTGGCAGATTTAGACCAGAAAGACAAATGAGGGATTTTCGACAGCTATTAGATGATTGTGAGATGTTGGACCTAAGATTCAATGGTAACAAATTCACTTGGTGGAATGGAAGGGGTCAGCAGCTTAGCATTTGTGAGAGGTTAGACCGTTTCCTAGCTAATATGCAGTGGAAGTCTCAAAACCTGATGGCTGAGGTTTACCATAGTCTTGCTCCTTATTCGAACTATGTTCCCATCATACTCAAGCCACAAGAGGACAGAAGTCAAAGGGATAGGTAGAAGATTTTCAAGTTTGAGGCCATTTGGGCTGAAGAACCATATTGCAAACTGGTTATCGAACAAGCCTAGACAGAAGGCATGGGTCAGAGTGACTTGTCTTCTATTATGGACAAAATAAAGCTATGTGGGGAGAAACTTTATGCGTAGAACAAAACTTGCTTTGGCAATGTGAGAAGAAATATTGAGCAGGCAAGATTGAAGTTAAAGAAGTTGCAACAATGGGATCCTTGCTGCCAAAGAAGCGACTCTCTTCTTGCTGCAAGAACCGAGCTTTAAAAGTGGTTAGAAAGAGATGAACTATTGTGGAAATAAAGAGCTAAAGTTAAGTGGCCGCAAGAAGGTGATAAAAATGGAACTAGCTGGGTTTCTAATGTATCATTAGATTCTCCTCCTTTACCATTTTTAACGACCAATTATTTATAGCACATGAGAAGGTTCAATCTAAAAATAAATTAATAGGACTTAGATAGAGATAGTTCAACTTTTGTGAAAACTACATCAAAATCTTCCATCAAGCTAAGCAATAATGGAGAGAAGATATACTTAAAAAAAATGTTATGATATTGTAAGACCACCTCACTTGTGCTTGTAATGTTAGTTTTATTATGGGTCAATAAACAAATTTAGAAATAGAATTCTTCATAAAGAAAAAAAAAGAATGGCACAAAGGTACTTTATTTTATAGTATTAATATTATTAATTGGTGTCTCAAGTAGCCATCACCCAACCAAATAGCACTTAAAAAGAATAGCTCAGAGTATTATAACCGTAACATATACAAAAAAATGTATCCTATGGTTTTCAGAATGAGAAATGTAGATCTATGCACATAGTAGGTGCGTATATAATAGATATATATATTTATATATATGCATGGTAGATAACTGTGTGCGACAAAAGTCAATTCTCTATTCATTTTAGGGGTTGATTAGAAATTTAACTAATCTCTTACAACCACATTATTAATTACTAGCATATCCAAGTGGGGAGAATGCTTATATATATCACTTAAATGTAAGCTTCTTTGAAAGAAATAAGAGAATACATTTTCTAGTTGAGGCTGGGATATCAAGATGATATGTGAAGGAAAAACAAGATGAGGACATTGATGTGGCAAATGTAAGCATATTGCACCAAACTTGGCTTCAAATTAACTTGCCTTGAAGATCAGTTGATCGTCAACCATGCATCTCTAATTAATTCTCAAAAGTAGTTCCATATATAAGTACCATGGAAATATTTATTATGAATTAACTGTCACTACAACAGAAACTACTTTTTGGGATGAAATTTTTCGTCCCAAATTATAGTAATTTCGTCCTAAAAAATTTTTTGAGATGAAAAAAATTCGTCCTGAGCTCGTCCCAACAACATTGTCGCAAAAGATATATTGGGATGAAAATCACCATTTCGTCCCAAAAAATATCTTTTGGGACGAATTTGATGGAAACCGTTCGAACTTGTTCGAACGGAAAAACTTATTTGTCACGGTTGAAATTCGTCCCAGAATATCGTTCGAACGGTAGTAATTGACGTTTGAACGATTTAAATCTACGTTTGAACAACGAAGACATTAGTTATATTTGTTTGAACGGTAAAAAATAGCTTTTCGTTCGAACATCAAATGGATATATCGAACAGCATAAATATAGATTTCCGTTCGAACGTGGTGAAATTTTCGTTCGAATGGAAAAAAAAGAAATTGAGTTCGAACGTTAAAGTGGGAGTTTGAACGATAACTATTTTATTTAAACTCAGTAATAAAAAACCAAATAGACATTCATAATATTTGAAAAAATACATTAGAAAATTTTTAATAGTCAAAAAAGTTTTATAATAAATACAAACTAAATAAACAACCATGAAACTAGCATTGTTCGTACATAAATAGACAATCCCAAAATGTGTACATAAAAAACCATTAGTTGCTTGGAGGCCTGTACTGTTGCATAAGCTGCTGCATTTGGAGTTGCATTTGTCTCTTGAACTCTTCTTGTTGTTCTTCATGTTGTTTGAAACCCATCTCCATGTCTGCTTGTTTTGCCAATTGAGCCTCTAATCCATGTTGCCTTGCAGTCAATTCTTCTATTCTGGAATTCGCATTATCTAGCGCTATAGAAGCCGTAGAGGCAAACCCGGAAGAAGAGGAAGAAGGTGAAGGCTTTACACAGCGATCCATACCCCTTAAATATCCTGAATGTTGATCCAAGACTTGTGTAAAAATATCAATATTACTTGTTGAGGAATTTTGATCTGATGCAGATTCAGTACGAAGGGCAACTCTTTTATCCTAGACATATATAAAATAAAGAATTAATATCGTCATAAATATTATAATATATTTAATTAATATTATAATACTTACATAATTTTCACGGGTATCAGGATGAGTCCACTTTCCATTACGATCAGTGTGCGATGCAGCATATAATTTTGTCAGATCATAATTGGTATCTGAATCTTGCTATAATAAATATGTGTTAACATATAAATTCATTATAATTCATCCAAACAATTAATTATATCCAATAAAAAAAAATAACAATACCAATTTGTTAGAAAGGCGATGGAAAGATCTTGAGCCTGCATGATGATTAATCTTCAATTTTGACCTATTTGTTTTGTTTATAGAACTTCGCTCCTGCAAAGAAATTGAAAAAATTATGAAACAAAATAACAAATAAGACAAGTTAAATAATTAATTTAATTATACCTGATATGATGGATCCTTAAACATGTCACAAAGTTTTTCCCACTCAGAAGGTCGAACATCTTGAAAGGGATGTTGGCGTGCATCTTCCTTGCTCTCAAACTTATTATAATGCTCATGACACCTCGCCTTATATTTACGGAATGAATTACTCATAAGCTCTTCCACAGTTTTACGCTCCTCTCTCCAACCAAAATTTAATTCAAAATCATCCTTGAAAAACATAGTCACAAACATATTATCATTTATAATATTCTAAATTTAAGTAAAATATATAAATTTATTTTACTAAATCAATGTTTTAAACATTACCAAACAACGCTTCTTGATAAGTTCTTTAATATCTTGGGAAACTTTCTTCCATGAAGTCGTTGCCAAAGGTGCATAAGTTCGTATAAGAGTACCCACATGCGATACAAGCCAAGCTGCTGGTTGTCCTTCGCCTCCGGTATGTTCGTCAGGAATGTTAACCTTGATCTTACACACCTTGCGATATTTTTCCAATGTCACGCCTCTAGTGGTGCCTCGACCTTGACGAGATTGTACTGTGGACTCTATAAAATATAACATTGTAATCAATCACTATTATATGTCTATCATACTACCTTAATTAATAACTTTTATGAGTATTAGATTTTTACCTTGTTCTGTAGAGTCAATCTCTAATGGTGAGTCTGAAGGAGAGCTAGGAACAGGTGGAGATGGGTTGCGAACTTCCTTCCTCTTTGGTGGCATAATTTCAAACCACTGATACATTCAATAAGTAAAATATTTGTCATCAAGTGTAATGTTAACACATAATTGGTCAATCGGTTTCTGTATCAATTTCATTTGACAATTCGCTCTCATCATCTGTAGATACTTCAGATGATTCAACATTTTCATCAGTTATCGTATCAACAATTTCAGCTTCAATATCTTCTCTATTTAATGGAATCATCTCGTACTGGCTCAAATCCACAAACAAATTTAAGGCAGGTTGACTCTCTTGGTATGCTTCTTGAGTAGAGAGATTATCTTCTTCTTCATCTTGTCCTTCCGCCTGAGGGATAACATCATATATATTTCTTGGAGAATATTTTTGTACTACTCGCCATTGATGTCCTAACTCTGGATCATCTAAGTAGAATACTTGAGATGCTTGAGAAGCCAAAATAAAAGGATCATCTTCATACCATTTTTTTGATGTATTAACACTCAAAAAATATTCATCATCACGGACGCCAGTTCGAGGATTGCTTAAATCCCACCAATCACACTTAAACACATACACTGCAAGCTCCCCCAAATATTTCATTCCAATTATATCGAAAATAACCCCATAGAAATCAATGTTTTCTCCATCATGACTCCCTTCGACCAGGACACCACTATTCTGGATTTTTCTATAACAATTTCGATTCATTGTGTGATACCTACTTCCCTGAGAAATACATGCAGAATATCGAGCAGCACGTCTCGAAGGGCCACGTGCCAATGCATATAGTTCATCTGATATATCGTTTGGATTATTTACATGCATTTGTACAACCTACATATTGAATAAAGCATATATTATATCAAAATTTACATCAATATTTTTTTATTGGTTATTGAGTAAAGCATATGTAATGTCATTAACCGTTCTTCAAACCACCTCGGGAACTCCTCTTCATGTTTCTGGTTTATATCATTTACTCCCAATTCCTTTAGCACGTTAATATGATCACTGAAATTGATGATTATTACAAAATCTTTTATATTCTTATAATATTTTTAAAGTAAATAAGCGAATTTACTTTAAGAAAAAGTTATAACTTACTTCAAGTAGTTCTCTATTTCAGGGCAATTGTTGAGCACATACCACTGAGCTTTCTCGAACTCTCTTCCACACAAGTCATAACCACGCACAGCACCAATTGGACGTACTTGCTAGAAAAACACAGAAAATACATTTCGCTGTCTTGCTTGGTCAACGTCAAAGTTTCTTTCCGGTAGATCAAATCTAGTGTCAACTCCATGGAAATATTTGGAACAGAATGTATGTCACTCATCGTCAATATATGCTTCTACAATTGATCCTTCTGGGCGAGCCTTGCTACCCACTGTACGTTTCAATTTTCCAATAAACCGTTCAATGGGATACATCCATCTATATTGAACTGGTCCTGCAAGTCGAGCCTCACGCGGTAAATGAACGGCTAGATGAACCATGACGTCGAAGAATGACGGTGGGTAAATACTTTCTTGCTTACACAATATTATGGCAATTTCTCGTTCCATTCGATCCAAAGCTTCCACATTCAACGTCCTAGCACATAAGTCTTTAAAAAATGCACCCAACTCAGTCAAAGCCACACGCACGTCTCTCGTCAAGTATCCACGGATACCAATAGGCAAGATACACTGTAAGAATACATGACAATCATGACTTTTTAATCCAGTTATTTTCCAATCATTTGTTCTTACACACCTTGTTAGATTCGATGAATAACTATCCGGTAATTTAATCTTCATTAGCCATTCACAAAATGTAGCCCTTTCGTTCCTTGACAATGTATACCACCCAATCGGCATGTAGACAGACGAATCATTTTTTTGCAATTGCATTTCCGGTCTTATTCCCAACCTCTTCAGATCCTTCCTTGAGTTTAATGTATCCTTTGTTTTTCCTTCAATTGACATCAATGTTCCCAATATGGATTCGCATATATTTTTCTCAATATGCATAACATCAAGATTATGCCGCAATTTTAACTTCGACCAGTACGAGAGTTCAAAAAATATACTTTTCTTGGTCCAATTCAACTCATTCGTGGCTCGTTTTCTCTTTCGTTGTTTTTTACCAAATTCATTACAACCAACATTTATAAATTGTGCAAGTACATCTTCGCCAGTCAAATATGGTGGAGGTTGGCCCCATTCAACAGTTCCATCAAACATTCTAGAATTTCCACGCCATTCATGGTCACCAGGTAAAAATCGACGATGCCCCATGAAACATAATTTCCTCCCGTACGTAAGCCATTCAGATTTGGTATGTTTGTTACAAGTTGGACATGCTATTTTCCCCTTAGTACTCCAACTAGACAAGTTTTCCTAGCGGGAAAATCATTTATTGTTCATAACACCGCAGCATGCATCTTGAACGACTTGCCTGTTGATGAATCAAATGTGACAACCCCATTCTCCCACAAATCTTTCAATTCTGCAATTAATGGCTGTAAGTGTATGTCTATATCATTTCCCGGTGATCTCGGACCTGGAATGAGCAAACTCATAATGAAATATGGATTTTTCATACACTTCCACGGTGGTAGATTATACGGCATAAGTACAACTGGCCAAGTACTATGACTAGTACTCATGTTTCCAAACGGATTAAATCCATCTGTTGCCAACCCAAGTCGCACATTACGCGATTCTTCAGCAAACCATGGATGGTCCTGATCAAATTACTTCCACACTTGAGAGTCAGCAGGATGTGACAAAATATCATCGTTCCTTACTCTGCCTGATGAATGCCATGTCATGTCAACAGCCGTTGCGCGGGACATAAATAATCGTTGTAATCTAGGTATTAATGGAAAGTGACGTACGACCTTTTGCGGCACATTTTGCTTGTCCGATGTCCATCTTGATTCATGGCATATGGGGCACTCGTTCAACTGCTCATTCTCTTGCCAAAATAATATGCAGTCATTCTTACATGCATGAATTACGTTGTAATCAAATCCGAGTCCTCGTTTCAACTTTTTTGCTTCATAGAAGTTACGAGGTAATGTATTGTATGTCGGCAGTGCTTCTTTAAACAACTCAAGTAACATATTCACAGTCTTAATAGATAATCGACATATTGATTTTATGTGAAGCAGTCTTACGGTAAATGACAACTTATTGTGTCTTCTACATCCTAGATATAGCTCACGCTGTGAATCATCCCACAATCGTGCAAAAGTGTTATGGCTCCCATCATTTGAACTTGATGTGTCCGCGTCACCTTCATCCATAAACATTCCCACACCGATGTCACCTAACATTTGCTCCATATCCTCATCATATTCATCTCCAACAACCTCTGGTTGTACATCTTCATCAATCTCGTTTTCTTGATGTAGAGTCTCATATGAAGTTGGATATGGTTCGCCGTGTAAGACCCAATCAGTATAACCCTTGCCAATACCTTTGACAAACAGATGCTCTCTCACCAAGTCTATCTTATGAGAACGCAAATTCCTGCGTTCTCTGCATGGGCATCTAATACGCCCATCACTATCACATGCACCCAATGCGAGCTCCAAGAATTTCTTAACACCTTCAGCATATATCTCATAGTTCTGACCCAATCGATCGCTAACTTGCATCCAACTCTTATCCATGCCAACTATCTTCATTACAAACAGTTACATATGCATCAATTAGGATTATATATGTATCATGTATCAATCGAAGAGTATGCCACATTTCACCGGGTAGTTGGTCCTATCCCATTCGGGATTGTAAAATCATAGATGCCAACTTATGATCTATTATCTGTCACGTCCAACAAAATTTTGGCAGCATCTCCCCATAGTTCTCCAAATATGCTCGTTTGGTTGTGTGCACTGATGATTAACACGTCGTTGCACCGTGACCAAAACTGCATATTCGAAGAACAAAGAATGAATCTACCAAAATCGTAATGTTAGACGATAACAGATATAGTTTGATAGTTTGCGAGAATGATCTTACAATCCCAAACTGTCCACTCTGGACAATTCAAGAGTTATCAATCAAGCATTCATCTGAATTGATAACTCTCGAATTGGTCTAAGGTTAATTTTGATAAAATACAAATAATGCAAGATATGCTAACATATGTCAGACAATAAGAACATAGTATTTATACAACAATACAACAACAACATCAATAACATTAAATCTTAGCTGTATTTATTAAAATTTAAAGATTATATAATATTTTAATTAAACTACAAATTCTATAGTATTTAGGATTAACTATTTCAATAACATTAAATCTTAGCTATATTTATTAAAATTTAAAAATTATGTAATATTTTAATTAAACTACAAATTCTATAGTATTTAGGATTAACTATTTCAATATTGTTAAATCTTAGCTATATTTATTAAAATTTAAAGATTATGTAATATTTTAATTAAATTACAAATTCTATAGTATTTATGATTAACTATTTCAATATTGTTAAATCTTAGCTATATTTATTAAAATTAAAAGATTATGTAATATTTTAATTAAACTACAAATTCTATAGTATTTAGAATTAACTATTTCAATATTGTTCTGTATTGTAAGTTTCCGTTCGAACGGTGTTAAACCTACTGTTCGAAAATAACATATTCGTTCGAATGGTGATCAAACCGTTCGAACGGTTTTCATTCCAGATTTTCAGTCATCTTCAACAACAGAAAACGCACATATATCACCAAATGCACAAACCATAACCAGTATAATAACAACATGCCAACAAATAAAACCTAGTGTAGATGGAGATTCAAACTTAGATAAAAACTTATAAAAAGTAGATTATAAAAAACATACCTTAGATGAAAATTCAAGAGAGATAAAACTTAGAACCGAGAAAGAACTCCTCAAAAAGTAGTAGAAATAACGTATTAATCCGAAAATACTTGAGTGAGATGAAAAGTAGTAGTATTTGGGGCTGGATTGAGGGAGAAAGCTGCTGGTTTGTTCGTGAGGGTCTGAGAGGGGCGGGAGGAGAGGGACGATTATGAGTTCTGCCGTGTATTTCAATAAAGTTTTCCGTTCGAACGATTATTTACTAACAGTTCGAACGTGAAACAACGAGGTGGGAATAATTTCACTCCTAAAGTTTCACGTTCGAACGCTTAAATAATACGTTCGAACGAGAAATTACATATTCCTGCTCTCATTCATAAACGTTCGAACTCTTAATATTTACAGTTCGAATGGTTTGCTAAATGTTTAATAACATTTTTGTTTTTACACTATACTATTAAATAAAATAACAACATTAATAAATATAAACATATTAAATGATACTATAGTTTAGTAACTATGTAATATCATACTAACGCATATTATATATTGCATTATAGTAAAATATATATGAATATATAATATCATACCAATTAAGTTATAAGTAATATATATATAGTATAACCATATTGTCTCATCTATAGTACTAGCTAGCATATATATAAGTGTCCTCTAATTGGTGAACTATAACTAAAATATATAATGTTAATATATTAGACTATAGATAATATATATATTGTATCATATACAGTCTCATATAATTAGACTATAATATCATATTTATTATAGTATAGTAAATTAAAATACAATATATATTATTAACTATATATATCATATAAGTAACTATAATATATAGTACTATATAGATATTAATATACCGTTAATATAAACTAATTATAGTATTTATTAATTTTAGTATCATATATATATATACAAATTAATATATATGTTCACCATAATATTTATATAATGTTATAACATATATACTAGTACATAATATAGTATTGATACTATATCATATAACTCATAGCTGTATATTATATATATAGTATATTAAATATAATAACTATATATTATAATATGCCATTAATAACATATATATATATATAATAATATATATTATAATATATATAATAACATAAATTACAATATAATATATATATATAAATATATATATCAATCCCAAACTTAATAAAATATATTAACTATATTATAATACCGTTCGAACGTGTTAACTAACCGTTCGAACGGTATTGTATATATAACTTGTTCCCGACGCCCATTTTCACGGTCACCGAACGCTCACAAAACCTCCATCTCCGCCGTTTAATGCCGCCGTTGCCGCCGTGAACAGTACCCAGTTGTAGCCTCCAACTCTAAGCACTGGTATCCTCTTTCTCTAACTATTTTACCGTTTAAATTTAGATTTTTGATGGATTATTTGTTTAAATTAGGATAAATCAATTTTTTCATCAATACTCACCGTAGATTTGCTTAAATCTATTGGAGGAATGTTTATTTAAGTTTATTTATGTTTTGTTTGTTGAAAAATCCATGGAATCGAAGGATTCCATGGATTTCAATGGCTAAGTTGACTCGGCGTCGTCTCCCTGGACGATTCGCATGACGTTCAAATGCTTCATAGGCCGTTCTAACGCTAATAGCCAAACAGATTAATTAGTCTTAACCCATTCGAACGTTGTTTCATACGTTCGAACGGGTTAACCCAAACACCGTTGTATACCGTTCGAACACTATTTTAAGTGTTCGAACGGTATAAATTTAAAGATATCTTATATTATAATTAAATTAATAGGAAAATTATCCAATTTTCTTAAATATTTTTATTATTAATGTTGTATTGATAAGCTCTTAATTAATTGTAAATTTCAAGTTCATTATAATGTCTTCTTCTAGGACGGGACGTAAGCGACGCAATACTGGAGAGACTAGTATCAGTCCAGCCAGGGAGATGACTGTTTCAGTAGAGCGACAGGTGAAGATATCTGAATTCCAGAGTCTTGTCTGTGAGGGTCATTCCTTGCTATCAATCTTCAGCGATCGTGGTTGGGGACCTATCTTAGATGCGGAGGAATCATGGGAGACTATCTCCTATATTGACATTGTTTCTGAGTTATATAGAGAGCTCGGTGGTGTCAGCCCAGATGACGAAGGGGCATACAGCATCTTTGTTTGAGGAGTTACAGTTGTATTTTCACGAGATCGACTCGCTGAGCATCTCGGTATTCCTAGGCTGCCAGATGCATATCCAAACGTGATGCCTAGAGAGTCTGATCCTTCAGTTGAGGCGAAGACAGCTGAGGAGGAGGCACCAGTTTATGCAGATGAGGTCGATGCCCTTGCTGATCATGAGGTGAGAGATTTGGTTGTTGGTCCAGATGCTCCCATGTATGACAGGACGAAGATCATCAAACAGGCAGATTTATCTCCGTTCTTCAAGATCCTGAATTTGATAATCGACAACAACATTGACCCTCGGCAGCACAGACAGAGGTTGGTCTTGACCGGACGAAATTTATGATACGGGTCGCTCATGGCATTCCTATCAACCTGGTGGGGTATATATTCGATAGGATTCAATCAGAGTCCCGGTACATTTCAACGGATATACTGCCATTCGGGATCCTGATCACCCGATTTTTGTTATTTGCCGGTGTTGTGCCTGATGTTGCCGAGCTTAAATGGCAACCGACGAGACCGATCAACAGTACCACCCTCTCATGCAGCATGGGACATTCGAGACTGCGTCTTCGTGGACAACATTCAGACTCGGTTGATCCTCAGAGAGATGCATAGCCAGGAGATCATGGAGTACAAGCCGAGGCATCAGCACACACCACTACTCGTGAGGACATGGCCGAGATCGTGCGTGCAGCGATCAGCGGACAGACATCAGCGTTGATCGATGCAGTGCGTATGGAGGTCCGTTCTGTAATGTCTGAGTTCCGTACTGAGATTATTGGTAGCATATTTGACTTACGTACGGAGCTTGATGCCATGTCGGCGACTCAGGTCACCATTAGTACTCGACTGACACAGATAGATGAACGCCTAGCTGCAGTCGAGGAAGTGTACAAAGACATGGGGTCTTAGTATTTTCTATCTTTTATTTATTCTTGTTTTGTTTTTAGAATGGACAATATTTAATGTTTTGCAAATTTAGTATTTAATTATGAATTAGTCTAATTTTATATTTTCTGAACTAATTATTGATTTATATTATTCCTATTATTTAATTGATAAATTTCTTATAATTACGAGTTAATATAAATATAATTCTCTTAAAAATAAAAACATATGCTACACCGTTCGAACGGTGAAAATTCACGTTCGAACGGTGTAGTAATTTCCCACTCTGACGATGTTACTTAACGCGTCAAAATTTCAGTTCGAACGTAAAAATTAAAGACTTCGAATGATGTCTCATTACTGTTCGAACGGTTAAATTATTAGGGACGGAAAATTTCGTCCCTGAACATACCGTTCGAACGGTATGCAGCTTTCGTTGTCTTTTTGAGACGAAATATAAAATTCGTCTCTAAATCTCACTTTTTGAGACTATTTTCAATTCGTCCCAAAATAAATTTGTCCCAAAAATCTCTTTTTTGTTGTAGGGTGTATACAAAGCATGCATGCCTATCTATTAAAAAAAAGGTAAAAATCCATAAAATAACTGAGATAAATATAATGAAATGATAAAACTTATATCCTTAATAATTAAATTAAATTATCGTTATAGGGATGTATTCCATTACATAAGCCATATGTAATAAAAGGCCTAAAACAAAAATAATCAATAATTATACATGACGTGTTGTTGTCAAATGACTAAAAGTCAATTTGCCCACCAAGATATATAGAAATGTTGATCGATCGTTTGGGGCCAGTCGTTGGAGACTCGTGTAAAGGTACTTTATATAGATCCATAAATTTTCAACCGGCCACAAGTTTCTTTTTAAGGAATGCGTAGAATGCGTAAAAGTAATTTCATAAATTAATATAATTTAACGTGATTATTTAAATTAATTATAAAGTATATCTAACGAATTATATAAAATTATATCAATTTATAAGATTATTTTTATGTAATTAATTCGTTTATGAATATTTATTATAATGATAAGATAAGATGAGTTGAAATCACTTTTTTAATCTAACTATGTGAATTAATATAAAATAAGTTTTTCTCCGTTTTCACCCTGAAGAGTCAAAACATTAGATCACCATCAAAACGATTTCAAAGCATGCATTTTGAGGAGGTCAATCCCTACTTCAAGCGTCAGAGTTTACTTCAGCCTTTTTCCAACCACTGTCCAACATTCCTGCTTTTGGGTACGTTCAAGCATTGCATCATCGTCATGGCGAAGATATTAAGGATTTGCAGGCCGGCAGGAGGTCTTGCTTCAAACATTAGCGTATACGTATCTTCAACAACTTGTCTCTACGTAATTTCCAGCTTCGAAATTTACAAATTAAAATGCTAGTAATTAGCTTGCAGTTGATCAACGACTTGATCTTCTCTAGACGTTGTTGAGAGCTAGCTTTTACCCTTAATAGTGTGAACTTTTGACTACGGCCGGCCACCATATATATAATCAAATTTTACTACTTTTATGTTTGGAAGAGAAGAATTGATCATTCCCCAACTTGGTCCTTGTGTGGTCATGATTGGAATTGAATTCTTGGTCTATGCTCTATTTTTGTTATCTCATATTTAGGACTTTGAAGCATGCTCACGTTTAATCTGAAAATTGTATGTGAACGTACACTAAAATGGGTTCCTTGGCATGCAAAAGAAAAATATTGGTTCAACATGCATGTGCAGTTTTGTACCCAACAAATTCATAATGTGCTATATTCGAGTATATATGTGGGTATTTTAATTACTTGACATATAGTCAAAATAAATTTGGGTTAAAAATATTCGGGCTATTAAACCGTCATCTATGTAGAAAAACTTATAAAGTCGATCGTCAGGTTGGCAAGAAAACTATTAATAAGTGGAGCAAAAACGGAAAGTATATAATCAAATTGGGCGCTAGATGAAGTAATTCGGATTTCAAAGTTCGAGTTGATCATAATTCCGATCGACTTATTCTAATAAATGGCAATGTTGTATTATCATAGGCATAATTATTTGAGATTTGTCTTCTAGAACTTAGTTTCAATGGAGGGATGCATAAATCCTTCCATTATTATTGGGATATGGAAGAGCTTTGAAACATAAACTTCAAAGATATATATATATATATATATACGTACGTAACTTGAAGAAACGAATTCAAGCTTGAAGTTCTAGATAATACTAGTATAGAGGTTTCTCAAAACCAGTGATCCACACCAATGACATCACGAGTTTAAAAATTATTATAAAGAAATTACTTATTTACAATCAATTATTTCGTTAGAAATAATTATTTCTAATTAAAATTAATCTATTTTTATCATAAATAATCTTTTTCTTTATAAAATAATCTCACAAATATCCATCTTTTTTAATGTGAAAATTGTTTAAAATTGGAGTTGAAACACTTTTCGTACGTCCTCGATCTGTCTACTCTGGTTCATTTTCTCGACTCCGTGCACAACCAGTACCACTTTATCAAAAAAATAAAAAACCTGCCACAGAAGAATCGAGTGCCGTGTTCATTTAATTATATTATGCTGCCACCTGGCCCTTTGTCTGTTTGTTTCCGAACCACATGCTGCGATAGCCAAATATAGAAAGTTTTCCCTCGGATTTATTTCAGAAAGTACTTGGTTTCACATTAGCTTTATTGCTTTAGCCTAGACTCTTCTTACACCAATACGCTAGTGCATGAGCCACCAACTCCAAGACGACCTAACTGACTAATTTTGGAAGAACGAATTAAGCTGATAAAATACATCCCAAAAGTACACAGATCCATCGAATCCTTCCCGTGTTCCAACAAGAATCGTCGCAGGCCATGATGAACGTTGATCAAATAATAATGTGTTCTTCCCCAGCAAAACTATGTAGAACGACTTCAATTATAAGCCAGAAAAAGAACAACAAAAAGGCCACCTGGAATGTTGGTGAAAAAAAGGGGTCGTTGGAGGCAATTTCTCTTTATGTTCCTATTTTTCAAACCGGCTAGCTGAAATGGTCATTTGGCAAATAAACAAGAAATTAGAAGACTACAATTTTCAAACGCCTTTCTTCAATGCGCGCGCATAGAAAGATTTGGTGCCACATGTGTATATATATGCGCATCCGAGTGCTCAAACCTCTACAACGCATATTGCAAAATCGTGGAAATCCTAAGATCGAAAAGATGAAGCTTGTAACCCAATTCTTGTTTTGTTGTTTCTTCATTGTTCTTGTTTTGAATTCATCCCGGCCTGCAACATCTCATGAAGTTGGTAAGGCAAAATCCAATGCTTCTCATGTATTGAAACCCTTATTTTATTTCCATCAAACGAACATGTATGGATCACACGACATGCAAAACACAATATATAGACGCACGCAGCTAGGACGCTTCCAAACAGTACTTTCTTCGAGGCGTTTCTGTAGTTCTATCTTGTTTTCCTCAGTAATCTTATGTTTTAGAACTTAGATTTTCATCAGTCTTTATAATCATTATTCTCTCAACTTTCTTTTAACAGTCTGTCTATAATAACTTCTTTACCATTGTAATTCAGCTTTTGGTGATGTATAGACATTCCTTGTTTTCGTAAATCTGTGGTGCTGTCATAACATAAATGTATTCATTACGGCACCTAATTTCCTTAATGGTGCAGATGATGAACGAGAATTTGACTACAGTGAGAAAAGTGGAAAGGGACCGTCTCATTGGGGAGAGATTCACCCTGAATGGAGCATGTGCAAATATGGATCAATGCAATCTCCAATTGATTTGCTGAATGAAAGGGTGGAAATAGTTTCCCATTTAGGGAGACTTAATCGGAATTACCGTCCCTCTAATGCCACTCTAAAAAATCGAGGCCATGACATGATGGTAAGCAAAAGATCATCAAGAGGGAATTATTAACGAGAAATTAATGAAATAAATCATGGGAATGCAATTAATAAAGTGTGATTCCATATACACCAACTAGAAGACAAATTAATATTATAGCTATTTTCATACGTCATGGGATTGATAGCGATATTGTAATATTTCTTTGAATATTATCACAAAAGAACAAACAATGCAATTAGGAGCTAGCTGTTGGGTTTGGTGAGATTTTCTGGTAAAGAGCATGCGCAAGTCTTAAGAAATCTGCAGATTATTTTTCCTTCCTTTTCATGATGATTTCTTTGAAGTAAGTAGCCATTCTTCTTCTTGATTAATTAATGTTTGTGAATGCAGCTGGAATGGGAAGGCGGCGCAGGATATATTAAAATAAATGGTACTCAATATGTACTCCAGCAAAGCCATTGGCACTCACCCTCTGAACACACTATCAATGGCCGGAAGTTTGATCTAGAGGTGCACATGGTCCATGAGAGTTCCGATGGAAAAATTGCCGTGGTTGGAATTATGTACACGATTGGACGCCCTGATTCTTTCTTGTTATCGGTAAATAAAAATCAAAGACTCTCTCCCTCCCTCTCTCTCTCTCTCTCTCTCTCTCTAATGGCTTTGATGTTGTGTTTATGTCTACGTACAGATGAGGCATCAGTTGTCAGCCGTTGCCGGTAACAGAGAAGACGTGACAGCGGTGGGAATCGTCGACCCAAAGAACATAAAGATAGGCAGTAGAAAGTATTACAGATATATTGGGTCCCTTACAACTCCACCTTGTAATGAAAACGTTGTATGGACCATCGTGAGAAAGGTATGCAATTTGTTCCTCTTTTTTGCCAACTCTTGTATTGTTATTAAAGATGTAAATATTTCCCGGCCTAATTCTGACCAAGTTAACTCATGATCAGGTGAGGACTGTTACACGAGAACAAGTTCGGTTGCTTCGCGTGGCCGTTCATGATGTGAGTATTATATCCACTCTCACACTCGATTATTCCTTTATATTATATCAAACATGTACATATCATATCCAAAGTTTCAATTTCTTTCTTAGGGGAGGGGTATTTCTGAAGAAGAGGGGTATTTCTTATGTTCTACTTCACAACAAAACTAATTTTACAATTCGACATCCTATTTTTCACATCGAGTCGTTTGTTAAGATTGTTCCTCATATCCTATTTTTTGCAGGATTCAGACACAAATGCAAGACCCCTACAACCAATAAATAGGCGTTCAGTGCAACTATATAGACCAAGTGAAGTGGAAGATTAAATTCTGATCATTTTACAGCTCGAATGCAACCATCAACCTATCAGATTTCGTGTTTATTTCCTTTATTTATTTCCTTTGTAATACATTGTTTATGGTGTTGATGGAACATTTTATATAGGACAGAATATATTAAGACTTAGATCAACTTGGTACGTACTGATTACATATACATGATGTATTAAATTTATTTCCTTTGTTATACATTAATGTTTATTCTTCGAGAGCATTTATATCATGAGTAAATTTACCACAGAGATGATATATATCTATATATCTCTTTATATATAAAAAGTGTCTATCTAACAGAAAATTGTTGATTTAACAGTTTTTTGTTTTTTCCGTTAAAATTAACGTTTAGTCAAATTATCTGTTATGTATAAGACGTTATCTATAGAAGCAATCTGCGTTAAGAAAAAGAATTGAAACAATTAATCAAAAACTCTTCATATTCGTTCTTTTCACCTAGATTCATGCATCTGTAAAAAAATAAAATGCCTCATGCTTCTCGATCTCTCTGTGTGAGAGTCCACATATGATAATCCAAAGTCTTTGAACGAAAATTTCTCATTGATGTTTTCGGATCATTGCCAACAAAAGTGTCAGAAAACTGTTCTCTAGAATCACAAAAAGCAGATCAAAAATAAGCCCATAAGCCAGAGAGCCAGAACCAGAGTCTAGAGATCGAAGCTTAGCAGTCCTATAGCTCCATCGCAATGTCTCTTCTCTAACGCCACAAAACATACCTTCAGGCTTCAACACAAAACCCAAGAAATATTGATATTGGAACCGAAACCAGGCCACCTGCCCCGAGAGAGAGAGAGAGAGAGAGAGAGAGAGAGAGAGAGCTACTATGTTCAACTACCGAAACGATTATAGCGAGAGAGAGATGATAAGATGCAATAAGGGACCCAAATCTTCATGTCTCTGGTCTATCAGCTCTTCGTCCTTTCATCTCCGACCCAAATCTTGGAACTTCATTTCCCTCAATGAAGTTTTTGGAAGAAAGATGAAACCGAAGAAGAAGAAGCAGCGGATGGCGCGCTAGAGGAAAAGAAATAAAGCCCTTAGGGCTACGGCCGAAACGATGCTGTTTAGAGAGAAAGGGAGGACTGGGCTGGAAACTACGGGCTTGGCTTCAAATACTAATGGGCTGGGCCCAAAAGAGAATAAAACACACTAAAACAAGCCCAGTCCAAAAAAAAATCTAATAAAATAAAAAAAGCACATTAAAATAAGAAAATAAATTTCACAACTTAGTAATCATAAGTACCAGAATTTTATAAACAGAACCACAACAGTGAAATATCTTCAACAAAGTTATACAGTTATCCAGTAAAATATAATACAAAGCAAAATATATAGGAAAAAGGGGAAATCAATCCTATTTAGCCCAAAACATGCCATTAAATACCATTATCTTGATGATGCAAACTCAATCATCTTGTTAAAATACTAATCCTAGTAGTTAATTTGTTTGTTAAATTTCCTTTATAATATTCTATTAATTATATTATTTGTATAAAAGTTCAAGTAAAGTCTTCTAAGCTATATATGCCATCAACTAATTTTACAAATTTTATAAAAAAATATATTATTTTTGTAAATAACTGTTTGATCTATCAAGGCAAACGTGCTTTACACGTTGTTTTGACCTAGTATATATATATATATATATATATATATATACCTTTCATGAATAAGACAAGCGTGCTTTCAAATGCTTGAAATTCTTCTGTCATACATATATATATATATATATATATATATATTATCCAGCAGCAAATTGTGAACAGAGCTCTTTTTTCATAGTTTTGAATTCTATTGGTCTGTTAGTTCATGAGACTATTCCGACCGAAATAAAATTTGAAATATCTGATATTGATTGATCTGTCAGTTCAATCATGTGTTTTTTCTTTAGACTATTTATGTTATATAGAAAAATGGTCAAAGATCTAGCTACTTTATTCGTCTGAGTTATCTGAAATGAGGTGACAAAGTTTTTATTAATGCAGCCCATAATCATAATAATCGTGATATGCACACCAATGTACGGCTTTAAACAAACATGATAAAATAAAAAACAATTTTGCTTGCGCAAACCATGCATGCATGCTGTTGATCGACACCGCCGGCCTCAGGCCACCTTGCTAATGTCACAATATTTGATTTTTACTAGTTAGAATTTTAAACATGCATGAATATGATCTCCTATAAAACAAATCTTAGTTATATAATCAATATGGAAAATCATGTGTTTTCTATACCGACGTGCAAGTAAAATTTCTCTAAAGTAAAAGGACTTCTCCTAGCTACCACATGAACTCTTGATTCAATCGACCGAAACTTATGTTGACGATGATACTCTCCATGGGGAAATTTCGCTTTTGGGCCCCTAAGTATTAACCCCACTATAAGGTACAGATTAAACCATGAAAATGTTGCAATATTATCATGGTTTAATAAACTCTCAATATGTTTTAGTACTACTATTGCACTCCCTCAGGGCCTCAAGTAAGATTAATATCGTTATAAATAGTGGTTCTCCTAGTGTGTACTAGTACTTTAAAAAAATAAAAAAAAAGGACGATATCCCAAGTTTATTGATTGCCCTCACTTGTGGCGGAGGAAAACTGTGGTTACAACCCAACACCTGGTGGTTACATAAAGTTCCAAACCCAGGCATAAAAAACCAGTCTAAAGGACAAAACTAATTGAAATAACAACACTATTTTCATAAAGTACATAAACACATCAAGTACCTGGTAACCTGTAGGAAAAAACAAAAGCCAAAACAGAGAAACAAGAACATAACCAAGCCAAAAATGACTTACCTGTCCCAAACTTTATAGGACCCGCAGATGGGGCAGAACCAATTTGTCCATGTGAAGAAGACCTCTTAACCGACTAGGCCAGGTATGGTTGTTAAACCAATCAGAGTTCAAACCCTCAGCCCCACACTTAGCTAGGAAATCAACTACAACATTTTCTTCACATAAGATATGAATCACGGTATAATCCAACCTATTTAGGTATTTTTGAAGATCATCCCAGTAATCTTCTAAGTACCAGGTATGACAGGCGTCCTTAATGATCCAATTTACCAGCAATGGGGAGTCTGTTTCAATTTGAATACGATGAAAACCAAGAGTATAACATCTACGAATTCCTTCCAAAAGGCTACTGAGTTCGGCAAAGTTATTAGTACCCAGACACATAGAGACAGAATAAGCCAAAAGGAGGTTGCCATTAGCATCCCGAATTACACCCCTGGTGCCAGAATGGCCCGGGTTCCCAAGACTACTACCGTCAGTATTAAGTTTAACCCAACCCTGTTGGGGCGGGATCCATCTAACCACCCTAACTCTCTTCGGCTTGGGAGACAAAACCGAGATCTCCAATCTATTCAAAATATCAATATCCTTATTGGAGATAAAGGAAATTTTCATAATCTGGTCCATGATACAGCGGAGACATACTTTAGAAGTGTGCCAAACTAACTGAGCCGTACGGTCCTTGTCCTCATTTTGGGCTTTATAGCGTATCTCCCAAAGTTTCCAAGAAATAATAGAGGGAATAAGACCAAAAATAATACGTACCTGAGAGGAGCTACCTGCGCGATGAAACTAGAAATTTGTCTGTTCTTTCCAAGTGAGGAGCGGAGGCATGTGGACCCCAACTTGAGTAGCTAAGAGGCGCCAAACATGCCTGGGAAGGTCCCCCGTGCAGATGATTCAAATCCTCAGTATGGCCAAGTACTTGACAGCAGTTGCATTTGGAAGCCATTGAAATGCCTACCATTTTAATCTTATCATCAACACTCATGCAGTTATTAGTAGCCTTCCACATCATGATGGAGATCTTTTTAGGAAGATTGGCGTGCAAAATCTACTTGGCCCAAGGTAAGGGAGGAGCCCGGACCCTAATGCAATCCCAGGCACTCTTGGTGGAGAATTTACCCTCCGTATCTCTCAACCCAACTAGCACATCAGTGCTCTCCTTCCATCTAGCCAAATACTTGTACAACTCGCTCGCCTTTTGATGGCCCACTAAGCTATTCAAAAGGGACACATCCCACCCATTATCAATACGACAATCCTTAATGTTAAGCCAAGGATGAGCAGTCACAGGGAAATGACTATTGAGGGGACCTCCTGTATCTCAGTTGTCATACTAGAAGGAGATGTTTTTCTCTCTCACAATCCATTTGGAACTATTGAGAACCTTCGGGATACTACGGACAATAGATTTCCAAAAACGGGTCCCTTTAGAGGGCTTTAAGAGCAATAAGTGAGTTCTTTTGACGTATTTGCCTCTGAAAAAATCCGCCCAAAGCGACTTTCCCTTAATAAGATTCCAGGCAAGCTTCATGTGTAAAGCTCTCTGAACATCCCTAAAGTCCTTGATCCCCTGCCCACCCTCATAAGTAGGGGTGCAGATATTCTTCCATGAAATCCATTCTCTATGACCTTTACCTTCAGCCTCACCCCACAAAAAAACTTGTTCACGCTAAGAATCACCACTTTGGGGAACTCTAACACAACTAGGAGATGGGTGGCCATACTAGCTAAAACATGACGCAGGAGAACAATTTTACCACCAGCAGAGAGCAATTTCATCTTCCAGCCGTAATCTTATTATTGACTTTACCCAACAAGTCACCAAAGTCACAAGCCTTTAACCTACCATCCACTATGGGACTCCCAAGTACTGAAAAGGAAATTGACCCTCAGAGAAGCTAGTGAGGAGAAGGAGGGAATGTTTCCTGGAAACCGGAATTCTTTTAGAAAAAAAGGTGGCACATTTTTCTTTGTTAAAGACCTGACCTGTCCAGTCCTCATACTTGTTCGAGACCTCCATAAGCCCTCGAATAGATCTCTTACCACCATTAGTAAAAATAATAATATCAGCAGCATACATAAGATGGGAAATAAGGGGGGTCCCTCTAACAACTAGTACTTGTTAATGTTATATTAAACCAAAAGTCTGAAATACTTTTGTACTAATATTTGAGGGTTAACTTAAAAAGTATAGAAGAAAGTATTGTTTACAAGATTTCACTAACCTAGCTATATGCTTTAGTATTGCATGCATGCTAGCCAATGTTGTAGTCCTAGGTTTTGACGATATTTATAACCGTTTGTATAACAAATATTAAGTCTAGCACATAGCATGCATGATATATAGGAGGCACCCTAGTAATTGCCTCAATACAACAAGATTGGGCCTTTTGCAAGGAAGAAAATAGTTGCAAAAAGTTCAATTTTCGTTGCAAAAGAATATTAGCAACAATGACATATCGTTGCACTACTCTCTCACAAATGCTACGTTGGTGAAAGGTTTTTGTTGCAAACAGTCACTTTTTGGCACAAGATTTTATCATTGCAAATAAGGTGCGCGATCATATGGGTAGTTGTTGCAAATAGGGTTCTATTTGCAACAACACATTTCGTTGCAAAAGAGTATGTCTATTTGCAACAAAATATTCATTCATTGCAAGTAGTTTTTTACAAAAAGAAAACATATTTGCAACAAAATATACATTTCGTTGCAAAAGAATATGTCTATTTGCAACAAATGTACGCAAAAGAGAATGTATATTTGTAACAAAATATACTTTCATTGCAAACAATTATTTGCTACGACAAAAAGCTATTTGCAACTAATGTATCTCGCCATAAATAGTCTTACATAAGAGAAGAAAATACAATATCACACATTAGGGATATAGTTTATTATCCATTCAAATATTAAATAAAGAGTGATTCATGTGTTATAATAACTAAAAATGAATCAAACATAGAAAATATGCAAAATATTGTCAGATGTAATATTGACACATTCATTACATGAGCAATTAATACATCTAACTCATAAAGTGAGCTCTCATGCTCCACTTTAACTTAAGTTTGCGACTTTTTTATTATTATCTTAGAATACCATTAATATATCTACCTTTGTTTTTTAATTAGTGTATATTCATTTTATAAATCATCAATTTTTATATATATATATATATACAAACATACATATAATATATATATATATAATATGCACATATACATATAGAATATATATATAATATCAAAACGGTACAATGGAATATATCAGTATCAGAATATTTTGTTTTAGTGCTTAAATCTAAATGATCACCAAAATGAAATTTCAAACTTCACTTTCTAAAGGTTCCAAAGTATAGGTACAAAATAAACAAGTTGGGCTCTGTCTTTATTTAGCTTTTCCATAACCCAAAAATAGACATTTTATAAAGGTTACATGCATGATGCTAATGATAGAAGAGTAGTAAGCCAAGAAAGACTTTCTTACCCTTTTGTCCCAGCGTTACTTCCTTTTATAGTAGGGTAGTATTACCTTTATCTTCTGATGATCTCGTGTACCTTTAGATAGGGCTAAGCACCGACCCAATCGGAGTTAGAATGCCCTAATTGCTACTTCAACTTCGACCACTGTAAACTCCACTCCGACACTGTAGACTCCAAGTCTGATCCACAACCACCCAATCGCAACCATCAAATCACAAAATTACAACCAAATAGCCCAACAAGCAAAATCACTGAAATCACAAACCCCAAAATCTAAAAGCAAACCCAAAATCTAGAAACAAAATCATCAAAAAATTGGAAGCAAAGACACCGTCCAATCTGGAGAGTAAGGGACTTAGGAAAGATAGAGAACAAAGAGGTAAAGGGTAAGAGGTAGAGGGTGAGGGATTTAGGAGAATGAGTTGGCGACGAGGGGCAGGCACACACAGGAACAGCAACGGCGTGGGTTAGGTTGTGAGCGGAAGAGACACGAAAAGAGAGAGCGAGGCGATGCCCATGGGAGAAGAGAGAGAGAGTGAGGTGGTGACATGCTGGGAACTTTAGGGTTAGGGTTTTTTAGAAGAGAGAGATCGGTGGGGGGATTATACTGAAGTGTCAAAAAGATGAAATCGATTAGGGGGTGTTAGTAGGGGTGTAAGGAGTTTGGTCTAGACCGGACCGGACCAAACCAATCCATTCGGTAAAATTCGAACCGAACTCCAGACCGGTTGGTTTTGGTCCGATAAATTGTGGACCGAAACCATTCGGTCTGGTTCCAGGGTCTATAAATTTTGGACTGGACCGAACGCTTATATATATTATTAAAATATTTTTAATAATTTAATATATTATTTTTATATAGTAATTATATAAGCTAATGATATAATTTTCATATAATTTATTATCCTTGTCTATATAAAATATTTTTTTTTATGAGTTAGTTACATAATCCACATTAATAATTTATTTAATTTTAATTTAGTAATTTAAATAAAATTGTTTATTAATTTATTTGAAAAAATAAAAAATAATAAGAAATAATTGGGTCAGACTGAACGGACCGACTAGACCGATAGCTAATAGTTCGGTCCGGTCCCTATGAATGTTCAGTACGGTCTGATCCAGAAAAAATGATGGACCGAAAATCACCCCCGAACCAAACTGAACCAACTTACACCCTTAGTGTTAAGTTCCTAAGCGCGTAAAAAGGCGTTGTTTTACCCTCTAAAATTGACAGCATTTTACATACTAATGTGCCTGTGGTGAAGTATACAGAGTAACAACGATGTTGTTTTGACCCTGTTTTGGCCTTTTGGGTTGGGCTACGAGGGAACCCTTTTTTTCCCTAAACTTTGTTTTGGTCCCCTTTTTCTTCTTAAGCCCTAGCCCTAAACCAATTTTAATCTTTGTTTTAGCCATAAGTTTTTTTATTTATGATTTTTATAACTTTTTATCACTACGTTTAATTGTTGGTATTGATTATTATTTTAACTAGTTTCTAATTACATGTTATTATGTTATAGTATTACATGTTATTAACTCATTATAATATTTTATATCCATGTCTAGCTTATTCCTATTACGGACTTGTACTATAATGTTTAATTGCATGTTATTATACTAAAGTTAAAGTATTACATGTTATTATATTAGTTTCCAACTTATTTCTAACCTAGTTATATACTTGACTTAATATTATATGTTATTATATTAGTGTTATTATACATTAGTATTATATGTTATTACACTCATAACTGTAACTATCATTTCTCTACCATATTTGACAAACTAGATGATGATGAAAAGCAAGCTGCCCCAGTTGTTTTCTAGAAGCCGAAGCAAGAAACCATATTGGAAGTAGTAGTACCGGAAGTTTTAGATAACAAAAAATCTCCACATCCTCTTAATATTCACACAACCTCCATACACCACATTTTTTTTTAATTTTTCCTTTTATCAAATATTTATTATATGATTAATGAATAGAAAATCTGAAATAGTTTAAAAAGAATAAATTCAAAAAAGAAATTTTAAAAAAATATTAAAAAATTTAAAAATTTAAAAAAATGTGGAGTGTAGAGTGTAATGAAGGTCATGTGACAAAACTCTTTAAATAAATGGAAAATGCCACGTTTGCGCACAAAAGGACATGGAACTCATTTCTTAAAATGCGTATATGCAGTTCCAGGTTTCACATGTACACCGTACATCCCAAAGGCATGTGGCCAGGCATAAACTCTCAATCTCTAAAATAGAAGTGTTGGGTTCGAAACTCTCATTTCTAAATGTATAAAAACAAAAATGTATTTACAGTTCTAAGTGTTGGACTATGTGTCAGTCCCATCGATGAATGATCAGGATAAAAGAGAAAAAATTATCATTTTAAAAAGAATATTATTGTAATTTTAATTTTTTTTTAAACATATTGTATGGACTTGTATAAACAATCTCCATTTAGAAATCAATGCTTCAGCTTGTATTTTTGTCGAGTTTAACTTGGTGAATTGATTTGTATTTTTAAGGTACCAGCTTAATTTGGTTGTTTCTTAAAGCAATTTGAGTAGTACTGTTTATGATGTTATTATTATTTAATGAAAGTCTAATTAATAACATTCTCACCAAGCTGAAGCCAATATCATCACCAAACGTCCCGAGAATTCTTCATAATCTATATGAAACAATATTGTATAACATGCATTAGAAAAATAATGGTTATGGTAAGATTTTCATGTGATCCATTAATTACGGTGAAATGAGAATAATAATAATATTTTTATAACTTATTTTACTATGAATCGAAATAAAGAAAAATATCACTTTAATAAATATTAAAGTATTTTTTTTATCAAAATTTTTCAAACCACCATCTATTTAAAATAGAGTTGTAAAAAAGAGAAATGTGATTAATTCAATGGAGGCCTTGTTTTGGATAGTGACATGAAGTGACATGATATGTGAATAATAAAATTGTTTGAGTTAATATGTTTTATGGAGTTTTAAAAAATGAACGAAAAAAGGTTAAATAAAGATATTTTAAAGTTAAAATATTATTATAATATAATTTTTTATTTATTTTGAAATTTAAAAAAGTTGAATTATTTTTTAATTTTGTTTAGAAATTTGTGAAAATTGTCGTCATTAGATAAAAAATTTGAAAATTTGAAGTTGAAAAATCGTATTTGTGTTTGTGATGTTTGGATATTAAGATGAGATGAGATGAATTGAATTAAATTGAATTGTGATAACTTTATTATCCAAGCCAGCCTAGCCTGAGAGAGACAAAAGATCAACCAGCGCCGGTAAGTAGTTTGACTTTATTATATCCAACGCTATATTTTTATTACTACGAATGAACTGAATACAAAGTTATAGGGATATATTCCATTACATAAGCCATATGTAATAAAAGGCCTAAAACAAAAATAATCAATAATTATACATGACGTATTGTTGTCCAATGACTAAAAGTCAATTCGCCCACCAAGATATATAGAAATGTTGATCGTTTGGGGCCAGTCGTGGGAGACTCGTGTAAAGGTACCGTATATAGATCCATAAAATTTCAACCGGCCACAAGTTTCTTTTTAGGGAAAATAATTTGTCATAAAAGAAATATATAAAAATTATCTCACAAATTAATGTAGTTTGATGTGATTGTTTAAATTGTAAAATTATTTTAATTGTAAAATAGATAATCTAACGAATTAGATAAAATCATATTAATTTATAAGATTATTTTTATGAAGGTAGCTCTCCTATTCTTTTAACGATCCTCCTCAGTTGTTTTTCCAAATTATTAAAGGAACGTGAGACTCGCACCCCCACCAATTGGCAATTATGCAGTATTGGAAAATAAAATGAAGAATAAGGCTCTCTGTTTGAATTATGAGATAAAATGAGATAATTATAGATGAGTTGAATAAAATATTGTTAGAATATTATTTTTTTAATATTATTATTGTTTTGAGATTTGAAAATTTTGAATTGTTTATTATATTTTATGTAAAAATTTAAAAAAATTATAATAATAAGATAAGATGAGTTGACATCACTTCTCCATCAAACCGTAGTAACTCTTTGAATTAATATAAAATAATTTTTTATCCGTTTTCACCCTCAAGAGTCAAAACATTAGATCACCGTCAAAAGGATTTCAAAGCATGCATTTTGAGGAGGTCAATCCGTACTCCAAGCGTCAGAGTTTACTTCGGCCTTTTTCCAACCACTTACCAACATTTCTGCTTTTGGGTCAAGCATTGCATCATCGTCATGGCGAAGATATTGAGGGTTTGCTGGGCAGGAGGTCTTGCTTCTAACATTAAGCGTATACGTATCTTCAACAACTTGCCTCTACGTTTCCAGCTTCGAAATTTACACGTTAAAATGCTAGTAATTACCTTGCAGTTGATCAACGACTTGATCTTCTCTAGACGTTGTTGAGAGCTTAATTTTACCCTTAATATTGTGAACTTTTGACTACGTACGGCCACCATATATATAATCAAATTTTACTACTTCTATGTTTGGAAGAGAAGAATCATTCCCCAACTTGGTCCTTGTGTGGTAATTGGAATTGAATTCTTGGTCTATGCTCTATTTTTGTGATCTCATATTTAGACTTTGAAGCATGCTCATGTTTAATTTGAAAATTGTATGTGAACGTACACTACATATTGGTTCAACATGCATGTGCAGTTTTGTACCCAACAAATGCATAATGTTCTATATTCGAGTATGTGGGTCTTTTAATTATTTGACATATAATCAAAATAAATTTGGGTTAAAAATAAGTGGAGCAAACACGGAAAGTATATAATCAAATTGGGCGCTTGATGAAGTAATTGGGATTTCAAAGAGTTCATAATAATGGCAATGTTTTGTCTTATAGAACTTAGTTTCAATATTGGAGGGCTGCATAAATAATTCCATTATTACTGGGATATGGAAGAGGTTTAATTTGAAACATAAACTTCAAAGATATATATATATATATATATATATACGTACGTAACTTGAAGAAACGAGTTCAAGCTTGAAGTTCTACAAAACATATTGGAGACAGATAATACTCTAGAGGTTTCTCAAAACCAGTCATCCACATCGATGACATCATGAGTTCAAAAATATTGTTTAAAATTAGAGTTGAAACACTTTTCGTACGTCCTCGATCTGTCTGCCCTGGTTCATTTTCTTGACTCCATGCACAAACACTTTATCAAAAAAAATAAAAAACCTGCCACATGAGAAGAATCGATTGCCAACTTCGAGGCCGGAAACATCACCTGTCCATTTAATTGTATTATGCTGCCACCTGGCCCTTTGTTTGTTAGTTTCCGAACCACATGCTTCGATAGCCAAATATTGAAAGTTTTCCTTTGGATTTATTTCAGAAAGTACGTACGTGGTTTCACATTAGCTTTATTGCTTTAGCCTAGACTCTTCTTACACCAATACGCCAGTGCATGCGCCACCAACTCCAAGACGACCTAACTGACTAATTTTGGAAGAACGAATTAAGCTGATAAAATACATCCCAAAAGTACACAGATCCATCGAATCCTTCCCGTGTTCCAACAAGAATCGTCGCAGGCCATGATGAACGTTGATCAAATAATAATGTGTTCTTCCCCAGCAAAACTATGTAGAACGACTTTAATTATAAGCCAGAAAAAGAACAACAAAAAGGCCACCTGGAATGTTGGTGAAAAAAAGGGGTGGTAATTGGAGGCAATTTCTCATTATGTTCCTATTTTTCAAACCGGCTAGCTGAAATGGTCATTTGGCAAATAAACAAGAAATTAGAAGACTTCAATTTTCAAACGCCTTTCTTCAATGCGCGCGCATAGAAAGATTTGGTGCCACATGTGTATATATATGCCCATCCGAGTGCTCAAACCTCTACAACACATATTGCAAAATCGTGGAAATCCTAAGATCGAAAAGATGAAGCTTGTAACCCAATTCTTGTTTTGCTGTTTCTTCATTGTTCTTGTTTTGAATTCATCCCGGCCTGCAACATCTCATGAAGTTGGTAAGGCAAAATCCAATGCTTCTCATGTATTGAAACCCTTATTTTGTTTCCATCAAACGAACATGTATGGATCACACGACATGCAAAACACAATATATATATATAGTTACAAGCTTTCTTCGAGGCGTTTCTGTAGTTCTATCTTGTTTTCCTCAGTAATCTTATATTTTAGAACTTAGATTTTCATCAGTCTTATAATCATTATTCTCTCACTTTCTTTTAACAGTCTGTCTATAATAACTTCTTTACCATTGTACTTCAGTTTTTGGTGATGTATAGACATTCCTTGTTTTCGTAAATCTGTGGTGCTGTCATAACATAAATGTATTCATTCCGGCACCTAATTTCCTTAATGGTGCAGATGATGAACGAGAATTTGACTACAGTGAGAAAAGTGGAAAGGGACCGTCTCATTGGGGAGAGATTCACCCTGAATGGAGCATGTGCAAATATGGATCAATGCAATCTCCAATTGATTTGCTGAATGAAAGGGTGGAAATAGTTTCCCATTTAGGGAGACTTAATCGGAATTACCGTCCCTCTAATGCCACTCTAAAAAATCGAGGCCATGACATGATGGTAAGCAAAAGATCATCAGGAGGGAATTATTAATGAGAAATTAATGAAATAAATCTTGGGAATGCAATTAATAAAGTGTGATTCCATATACACCAACTAGAAGACAAATTAATATTATAGCTATTTTCATACGTCATGGGATTGATAGCGACATTGTAATATTTCTTTGAATATTATCACAAAAGAACAAACAATGCAATTAGGAGCTAGCTGTTGGGTTTGGTGAGATTTTCTGGTAAAGAGCATGCGCAAGTCTTAAGAAATCTGCAGATTATTTTTTCTTCCCTTTCATGATGATTTCTTTGAAGTAAGTAGCCATTCTTCTTCTTGATTAATTAATGTTTGTGAATGCAGCTGGAATGGGAAGGCGGCGCAGGATATATTAAAATAAATGGTACTCAATATGTACTCCAGCAAAGCCATTGGCACTCACCCTCTGAACACACTATCAATGGCCGGAAGTTTGATCTAGAGGTGCACATGGTCCATGAGAGTTCCGATGGAAAAATTGCCGTGGTTGGAATTATGTACACGATTGGACGCCCTGATTCTTTCTTGTTATCGGTAAATAAAAATCAAAGACTCTCTCCCTCCCTCTCTCTCTCTCTCTCTCTCTCTCTAATGGCTTTGATGTTGTGTTTATGTCTACGTACAGATGAGGCATCAGTTGTCAGCCGTTGCCGGTAACAGAGAAGACGTGACAGCGGTGGGAATCGTCGACCCAAAGAACATAAAGATAGGCAGTAGAAAGTATTACAGATATATTGGGTCCCTTACAACTCCACCTTGTAATGAAAACGTTGTATGGACCATCGTGAGAAAGGTATGCAATTTGTTCCTCTTTTTTGCCAACTCTTGTATTGTTATTAAAGATGTAAATATTTCCCGGCCTAATTCTGACCAAGTTAACTCATGATCAGGTGAGGACTGTTACACGAGAACAAGTTCGGTTGCTTCGCGTGGCCGTTCATGATGTGAGTATTATATCCACTCTCACACTCGATTATTCCTTTATATTATATCAAACATGTACATATCATATCCAAAGTTTCAATTTCTTTCTTAGGGGAGGGGTATTTCTGAAGAAGAGGGGTATTTCTTATGTTCTACTTCACAACAAAACTAATTTTACAATTCGACATCCTATTTTTCACATCGAGTCGTTTGTTAAGATTGTTCCTCATATCCTATTTTTTGCAGGATTCAGACACAAATGCAAGACCCCTACAACCAATAAATAGGCGTTCAGTGCAACTATATAGACCAAGTGAAGTGGAAGATTAAATTCTGATCATTTTACAGCTCGAATGCAACCATCAACCTATCAGATTTCGTGTTTATTTCCTTTATTTATTTCCTTTGTAATACATTGTTTATGGTGTTGATGGAACATTTTATATAGGACAGAATATATTAAGACTTAGATCAACTTGGTACGTACTGATTACATATACATGATGTATTAAATTTATTTCCTTTGTTATACATTAATGTTTATTCTTCGAGAGCATTTATATCATGAGTAAATTTACCACAGAGATGATATATATCTATATATATCTACCTTTCATGAATAAGACAAGCGTGCCTTCAAATGCTTGAAATTCTTGTGTCATATATATTGATTATCCAGCAGCAAATTGTACGTGAACAGAGCTCTTTTTTCATAGTTTTGAATTCTATTGATCTGTTAGTTCAGACTATATATTCCGACCGAAATAAAATTTGAAATATCTGATCTCCTTCTTGAAGAGAAATAGCCCAGCACTATGAAGACAAGTCATTTGCTGAAATGCCTCAATGGGCGTGTACTATTTCCGTGTAGTATTACAGAGTATATTTTCCACACACCTAGCACTCAGTGCTTGTACAGTATTTATAGATAGAGGAAAACAGATCCAATCATTAATACTTCTTATATTGATTGATCCGTTAGTTCAATCATGTGTTTTTTCTTATAGAAAAATGATCAAAGATCTAGCTACTTTATTCGTCTGAGTTATCTGACATGAGGTGACAAAGTTCTTATTAATGCCAGCCATAATCATAATAATCATGATAGAATAAAGATAGAGCCACCGCTCGCTGGAGCTACCTCTGGCTCTATAATGTGTTTTTTATGTGTATTTTTTTAATTCTTTTTTTATATAAATGTTTTTAACAATTTTAAATATTTTAAAAAAATAAAAAAATTTATAATATTATTAAAAAATACTTTCTTAATCATGAAGTAAAATAAAAAAATGATTTTTTTTATTTACTTCGTGATTAAGGAAGTATTTTTTAATGATTTTTTTTTTACTTTGTGATTAAGAAAATATTTTTTAATAATATTGTGAATTTTTTTTATTTTTTTAAAATATTTAAAATTATTAAAAACATCTATATAAAAAAAGAATTAAAAAAATACACATAAAAGCAACTACTAGAGCCAGCGGTAGCTCCCAGCGGGAGCTACCAGCGGTGGCTCTAGCACCACTCATCATGATATGCACACCAATGTACGGCTTTAAACAAACATGATAAATTAAAAATTAAAACAATTATGCTTGCGCAAACCATGTATGCATGCTGTTGCTCGACACCGCCAGCCTCAGGCCACCTTGCTAATGTCACAATATTTGATTTTTACTAGTTAGAATTTTAAACATGCATGAATATGATCTCCTATAAAACAAATCTTGTTATATAATCAATATGGAAAATCATGTGTTTTCTATACCGACGTGCAAGTAAAATTTATCTAAAGTAAAAGGACTTCTCCTAGCTACCACATGAACTCTTGATTCAATCGACCAAAACTTATGTTGACGATGATACTCTCCATGGGGAAATTTCACTTTTGGCCCCCTAAGTATTACCCCCACTATAAGGTACAGATTAAACCATGAAAATGTTAGCAATATTATCATGGTTTAATAAACTCTCAATATGTTTTAGTACTACTACTGCACTCCCTCAGGACCTCAAGTAAGATTAATATCGTTATAAATAGTGGTTCTCCTAGTGTGTACTAGTACTTTAAAAAAAAAAAAAAAGAGGACGATATCCCAAGTTTATTGATTACCCTCACATGTAGCGGAAAAAAATTGTGATTACAACCCTACACCTGGTGGTTACATAAAGTTCAAAACCTAGGCATCAAAAACCAGTCTAAATGACAAAACTAATTGAAATAACAACACTATTTTCATAAAGTAGATAACACACACCAAGTACCTGGTAACCTGTAGGGAAAAACAAAAGCCAAAACAGAGAAACAAGAACATAACCAAGCCAAAAATGACTTATCTGTCCCAAACTTTGTAGGACCCACAGATAGGGCAGACCCAATTTGTCTATGTGAAGAAGGCCTCTTAACCGACTAGGCCAGGTATGGTTGTTAAACCAATCAGAGTTCAAACCCTCAACCCCACACTTAGCTAGGAAATCAACTACAACATTTCCTTCACGGAAGATATGAATCACGGTATAATCCAACCTATTTAGGTATTTTTGAAGATCATCTGAGTAATCTTCTAAGTACCAGGTATGACAGGCGTCCTTAGTGATCCAATTTACCAGCAATGGGAAGTCTGTTTCAATTTGAATACGGTGAAAACCAAGAGTATAACATCTACGAACTCCTTCCAAAAGGCAACTGAGTTTGGCAAAGTTATTAGTACCTAGACACATGGAGACAGAATAAGCCAAAAGGAGGTTGCCATTAGCATCCCGAATTACACCCCCGGTGCCAGAAGGGCCCGGGTTCCCAAAACTACTACCGTCAGTATTAAGTTTAACCCAACCCTATTGGGGCAGGATCCATCTAACCACCCTAACCCTATTCAGCTTGGGAGACAAAACCGAGATCTCCAATCTATTCAAAATATCAATATTCTTATTGGAGATAAAGGAAATTTTCATAATCTGGTCCATGATACAGCGGAGACATACTTTAGAAGTGTGCCAAACTGACTGAGCCGTATGGTCCTTGTCCTCATATCGGGCTTCATAGCATCTCTCCCAAAGTTTTCAAGAAATAATAGAGCGAATAAGACCAAAAATAATACGTACCTGAGAGGAGTTACCTGCGTGATGAAACTAGAAATTTGTCTGTTCCTTCCAAGTGAGGAGCGGAGGCATGTGGACCCCAACTTGAGTAGTTGCGAGGCGCCAAACATGCCTGGGAAGGTCCCCTGTGCAGATGATTCAAATCCTCAGTATGGCCAACGTGACAGCAGTTGCATTTGGAAGCCATTGAAATGCCTACTATCTTAATCTTATCATCAACACTTATGCAGTTATTAGTAGCCTTCCACATCATGATGGAGATCTTTTTAGGAAGATTAGCGTGCAAAATCTACTTGGCCCAAGGTAAGGGAGGAGCCCGGACTCTAATGCAATCCCAGGCACTCTTGGTGGAGAATTTACCCTCTGTATCTCTCAACCCAACTAGCACATCAGTGCTTTCCTTCCATCTAGCCAAATACTTGTACAACACGCTCGCCTTTTAATGGCCCACTAAGCTATTCAAAAGGGACACATCCCACCCATTATCAATACGACAATCCTTAATCTTAAGCCAAGGATGAGCAGTCACAGGGAAATGACTATTGAGGGGACCTCCTGTATCCCAGTTGTCATACTAGAAGGAGATGTTTTTATCTCTCACAATCCATTTGGAACTATTGAGAACCTCTAGGATATTACGGACAATAGATTTTAAAAAAGGGGTCCATTTAGAGGGCTCTAAGAGCTATAACTGAGTTCCTTTGACATATTTGTCTCTAAAAAAATCCGCCCAAAGCGACTTTCCCTTAATAAGATTCCAGGCAAACTTCATGTGTAAAGCTCTCTGAGCATCCCTAAAGTCCTTGATCCCCAGCCCACCTTCATCAGTAGGGGTGCAGATATTCTTCCATGAAATCCATTTTTTACGACC
>QEOT01004121.1:116842-137137 GCA_003123785.1 Pterocarya stenoptera
TCAACTCGTTGCCTAGGGTTGCATAGTTATTAGCTTTCCTGGAATTTGGATTTAAATTTTTTAGCCTAGCAACAGAAGATTTGATAATTAAAAGAAAAAAAAAAAAGAGTTTCCTGGAAATTCTGGGAGGTTTGGTCAACTCTACCTCGTTTGTTTTTGCAAATGAGATGAGTTGAGATTAAAGTTAAAAGCTGAATAAAATATTGTTAGGTTATATGTTTTTTTAATATTATTTTTGTTCATGGATTTGAAAAAGTTGAATTATTTATTTTATTTTGTGTGAGAATTTGAAAAAGTTGTAATGATTTGATTAGATGATGAGATGAGTTGAGAGAAGTAGTGAAAACAAATGAGGCTTGTTCAACTCTCTTTATGTTTGGATGGGAGTAGACACTAGCTCTAGTTTTCTAGAGTTCTTAGATTGGTGTTCTTTTTCATCATCCTGCAAGTTGGGTGTTACCTATTGTATATTTCCTGTATATTTGGGTTGCACCCATTCCGCACCAAGCTAACTGATATATTATGGTGTTATGCTTTCTGACCTTGCGCAAGACAATTCTAATGACATTGTTGTAAGGGATTGGAGGATTCACATTGTTTGAGGTTGATAGGAAACCTGTTCAGTAATGTGGATTGAAATTTTGTTTTCTCTAATCAAAATAAATGGGCAAAGTAGGCCAAAGTTTTAAAACTCTGGCAGTAAGTAAATACATGCAGTAGCATAATCTTGTCCCTAGAGAAGAAAAAATCGATGAGGGTGAAAAAGAAAACCGTGTTAATGTACTGATATAATTTAGTTAATTTTGTTTCACAGTTTCAGCCGAACCGCTAACCACTGACAAGGCCAAAGCCATCATAATCAAGTCCCGGGGGTTAGCTTGTCAAGGCTTTACCAGCCCCAGCAAGCACGGTAAAAGGCTTGTCATAGAAGAACATTAGTGCCGTTAAATCTTACAGTTTCTCTCCTTTTCTTTTCACACTCCAGTCAACACGTCCAATGACTTTGGGTTAAATTCATGAGCAAGGCTTGCCTTCACCATCACTGTATGAGGAAAGGGACACTTGACAAACCATGTTGAAGACTTCATGATGTCCTACGGTTTGCTTGTAAGATGAGGAAAAATAGCTATGTTTGGGTTGTGAGATAACGTCACAATTATTTAATATTTTATCATTATTTTTTCACTATTATTCACAGATCATTTGAAATCATTTTGCTATCAAAACGTGTTGCGTTTGGATAGTAAGGTGATCTGTGAGATATTGATAAAATATTGAATAGTAATGAATAATAATAAAAAATAGATAAAAAATAATAATAATAAAATAATAAATAATAATATAGTATTTTCATAATACTACTATAGTAANTAATAAAATAATAAATAATAATATAGTATTTTCATAATACTACTATAGTAACCAAACCGAGAATAACCCTGATCTAGATGAAAAAGGACAGCACTCCAGCACTAGGGTTGGTTTGTGACTTGTAGACATCTTGCAACCCAATCCAACCAAATTGGTGGACCCCTTTTATTTTTATTTTTTTTTAAGTTTGTAGCAGAAGTGCAGCAATACGTGAAAAAGACAGTCCCCCATTTTATTATCCAATATTCGTGGACTTGCTTTTGGATCCACTCCCTACGCGTTCGCTTATGCTTCACGAATACGTGTGGTATATTTGACTTCTAACATCTGGCTACACCGACTTGGCGTCCAAGTCAACTCTCTGTCAGATGCATAGCGGTGCCTTGACGAATGATCAAAAAAATCTATTTATAAATTAGTCGTCGTTTATTTTTAAGATTAAAATTTAAAATTTTAAAAATTTTAAAAATTTTTCATTTTATCATTATAGTTTTTTTAAATTTTTATATAAAATAAAATAAACAATTCAACTTTTTCAAATTTCAAAATAAATATAATATTAAAAAATATATTCTAATAATATTTTATTCAACTTTTTAATTTTAATTTTAATTCATCACATTTTATCTCATTTTTTAAAATAAACAGGCCTTGGTCTGTCTATTAATACAAAAAATACGTCGTTACTGATCATGTAAAAGTAGTGCAAATCTGTCACATACACCAGCTACCTACTCTGAAAAACGTTTGTGTTTTAAATTTTTTTTATGATCGTTCAAAGTCTTTGTAATGTGTAATATTTCCGGTACCAATTTATAAGTAAAAGAACTACCATATTCCTTACTGCATTTGAGATAAAAAAGAGAGGATTCATATCCAGTTCTACTGTAATTAACCAATCCATCATCAAGCTGCCCGTGATTTGCTTCTGATCATCTATATCTATACATGCTTTGATCGTACGTATATGCATATATATGCTCTTGCAATCTGAAGATATCTATCCAGATTTGGAAGTATTGCCAAGGATCCTAACATTTTTTTCCAAGGTTTTGATTAGGCCATTGGAATAGATCTCGGCATTAACGACGATTTATTAATTTTTGCAACAACTATAATTCGCCACAAAAATTTTTTTTCAGTGATTTAATGGACAAACCAAATGAGTATTTGTAGCATTTAATTTAAAATTTACGGCGAAAAAAAAAAAGATCGGAAAAAATAACTTTTTGTAGTAATTTTTAACCTTCATTAAAGTAGATCAGAAGTGAGACTTTAATACTGTAAATATGCAGCGATTTATAAATGAGCTTTGCTAGATACAAGCGATTTTGGTGTACCAAATTGCGTACCAACAATTTTTTTATTAGAAAAAAATTTAAATAAAATAAATTTGAGAAAAGAATAATGTTCTTTGTCTTGAAAATTATTTTTGTCTTTAATTCGCATCATTTTATTAAACAGATGTCTTAAATATCAATATTGGTGCACAATTTGGTGCGCGAATTTGCTTGCAACAAGATTTTTCCTTTATAAATTGCTAGAAAAGGTCCATAATGACGATTTAGAGACTTTTTCTGACAAAAATAATCGCCGAAAAAAAGTTACTTCCCTATGCATGGATACTCTGGAACCAATGATCGATCAACAAGCAAAGAGTCTGTATATACGTGATCGCTACCATCAAGTCAAAAGTATTAATTAAGCTGGTAGCAAAGAAGTCGACCAACTTTTCCGTTTAGGGCAGATATGTTCTGATCAGTACGTATAACTATGCAGAGTCCCCTTACCTAAGAAACTGGAGAGGGTATTGCTGTCTTTACGAACAATGGTATCAAAGTTAAGTTTTGACGTGCTTTTAAAAATAACAGCATATTATAAATAAATTCGAATGAATTCCCGTTGTAGTACGATGGATGGAATCTCATGAGTCTGAGAACGTTGACACCTATTGCTTTTGCTTGAAGTTAAACACTAGTTAGATTTAAGCGAAAACGTGGACTCCAAGATCATAAAAGAAATATATATAAATATATATATATATATATTTATATAGATAGCTGGCAATTGTGCACATAAAACCATTACAAATAAATGCAGCTCAGACAAATCTCACGTGGGAACGCATTGCAAGGTGGTGCTGCATGCTAATTAATTGCATGAGTACTGCGCGTGTAATGAGTGATGGGCCGCGCTATTGTGTTTGCAATAATCACGGTCAATATTCTTTAGGGCTCAACTCATGACACATACAGAATCCCCCCCTTTTTTTTTTTTTTTTTAGGTGTATTGTTGAATGTACGTTAGCGATGACATCCATAATCTCTAATATTTATATATTCATGTATTCAAAGGAAAGGATGCTTAATTACTTACTTAATTGTGGGTATTATAAGTAATTAATTAATTTATATGTTGTCGATTGAATATGTTTTCTTCTCCAGCTGGGTCCACGTACGTACATGTAACTCATAAATTAATATACCAACCTAAAATTAAGAATTTTGTTATGTATAAATAAGTTTGCATACTAAATATCTGCATACTAATACTCTTATCTTCATATTCTAAAGTCAAATTAATATTATTTTCAATAAAATTTACTTTCTGACCAATCATATTGAATGTGTACTTATTAGTGCATAGAATCGTTTACAACTAGATTTTTTTTTTTTTAAATTAAACTTGTAGCTCAAATTTTAGAAGTCGTCCACAAGTAACATGATCATGATGTCTTTTGTCAAATTAAATCTTGAATTCGTGTAACAAGTCCATATCACACATGAGATCATGAGATCATAAATTACCAACGTTTTTTTTATTGATGAGGCGTGGCTGTTAGAAATTATTTACAAAACACTAATAATTTTCAAACAAGGTAGGCAGAAATTATATAAATTCACAATTAGAAATAAAGGGCGACGAAAGTGTTGGTCCATACATTGAACTTGAGGAAAAACAATGCCAAACAAAGTAGGTCTTGGTCACATAATTAGATGAATTCCCCAATAAATTTTAAAACAAGGACATCATGAGGCCGATAGATAATGAAGATCACAAACCATGCACAGTATATTCACTATTTCTTTTTTCCAAATGTACACATGAAGTCCCTAAAGGTGGTATATATAATTAATTAATGAATCATGACCTGTTAGTCAAGAGAAAAAAGAAGAAGAAGAATAAATAGATTAACAAAGTAATTAAACTCCAAGCTCACCGAATGATCTCGAGGAGAAACCCAAATAACCCAACCAAAAAAAATAAAAAAACATAAACTAATTAAGTAACTTTAATTCCCACCTTATGATGATGATGATCTGTACCTATCCCGACCTTTAGGGACACCTCACATTTCTTCCAGGTCCACCGTAGTAAAAATAATTCCCCCAAACATTGTTTATTCCCCCTTGAATGTCATAGCAATTGGGATGATCGGCTAGCACTCTTAGGTTTGATAATGGAACCAAGCTGTTATCCCAATCGACGACTTGTAAATTTCGAAAATAAGACGCTTTTCCAAACCCTTCTCCAGCAAAATGACCGCTACCCATTTGTGTCGGTGTGTGAAAACCAGATGGCCTTGAATTAACAACTTCTCCTCCAAATTGCACCATACTTGCATGATCTCGAAGGTGGGTAAACAGGAAAGATGGCCAGTATCCAACTAGAATTCCTGACCCGAATTCTAGCCACCAATTTCCATGCTTCGGATCCTACACAGGGAAAAAAAAGTTGTTCTTAGAACCTTTAAGATACCAGCTTTTTCGCACCCAAAAAAAAAAAAAAAAAATTCATTCATTACACGTTAATTATAATCCCATGTGCATGTTAATTAACAAGCATATATAGTAAAGCAACATGGGTCAAAAATGAATTTTGTAAACAAAAAAGAAAGAAAAAAAAAATAAATTTATAATGGGATCAATGGATTAATGATAATATAGAACGTAAAGGATGCGTAGGTTATGAAGCTCTTTTGCTTGGAAAAGAAGAGAATCCTGCAAAGCACAAAAGTGCAATGGAATTCTGTTTCTTTACGTCCATTTTGTGAAACAATGAGTGCACGCGCATTATGCACTATAGCGGCAACTGGCGAATGTTTACAGCTCGATCGAAGCTAGCTCTTTAATTTCTATCATTATCATTATTATTATATCTTTTTGGGTAGGTTTTGCATAATGTTAATCTTGGTCTCCACCAGTTCCCAGTCTTCAATGGACAAGTGGGACATGGAAAGACGTGGAGTTCATTGACCATGATCAAGTTCAGATCCGACGGTCAATCGAGAGCAATATAACCTCATTTGGTGGGACCAATTAGAGGTCTCCATGGCTGTGGATGCATGCTAAATTCTAATCCCAGTGCACAATATTGAAACGTAAAGACATATTATAATATGGAGGCCAGCCAGGAAAGATAAAGAGAAAAGGGGGGTGGTTATGGAGGTTTAAATTACCTTCCAAACCAATAAGCTAATATCGAACTGTCCACCTTTGTACGAGGAAGTTGGGGAGATTGCAGCTCCAATCGCAATTCTACTGTTAGTCTGAACGAAGCCTGAGCATAACAAATTGTAACACCCGGTTGCTTGATACGCGTCCGTCTGTTAATTAATTAACAAGTGAATAGGGTACTTATAACTTACTAATTATATCTTCTTATCTTAAGCTTGAATTAAGGAATTATTAGGGTTACTTACAGTCCAGTACGTAAAGAATCGAGGATAGTTGTCCCCGTACAGCTCTGGGCTAACCTGCAGAAAAATTAAATGAATTAGCAACATTAATGAAGATGAGAGGTAGTTGAGCTGTGATATAACTACTTTAAATGTGGAGTCAGCAAATTATATTGGTATTTAATACTCCATCTGCAACCATGCATGATTTTTCGCGTTTTGCGTGTAGCTTTCAAGAGTTGATCTGCATTTACAATTCGTTTTTGAACCGGTAAAATTAAGGAGTACCACTGGTCATACACCTCATCATAAAAAATATGCCCAGATTTCATAGCATTTCATGGCCGATGTGTTTCAACGAACTGATCATGCATCAAGAAATTAATTAAATCGTTTTGAAATAAATAAGTATTTTTCTACCAGTCAAGCTAAAGATAATCCGCTCTATTGTGTTTACACTTTAGCCAAGAAGAAAAACCCCAAAACAAATTCTTAATATATAGTTTAATCTAGCACTACGCATGAAAAGAAGTGTTATATATATATATATGTATGTATGTATGTATCTATCTATCTATCTATCTATCTGTGTATGACAATATCGATCATTAAACTTGTTTGGGAGAAGAATGAATCTGAGGAAATATAAAGTTACATGCCTGCCAACCGGCTTCAATGGTGTTAAGGTCATCGCCAAAAGAACCTGATATGACCCACATTTGAGACAAGCTGAATTCATTTTGATTAGCCACGCGGGGTGCCCACACATTTATACTTGCTTTTGCTCCATAATACTGATCTCCACTCACATACCCAACTGCATGCTGCAACCCAAAAGTCCAAATGAGGAGTAGATCGACGCGCAACACTAGTAAACTCGCAATAATCCAAAAACTAATATGTTATGTTACTTCATTTCCATGTTTGTTGTAAGAAAAGTTTACGAGTGACTTCGGTTTTATCTAAAAGGATTACTCATAAAAAATGAAAAGCTGTTTTTTGTCACCCTTTATTCCTTGTTTTTGTTATCCTTTATTTCTTGTTCATAACAAGTTGAATAAAGTTGTTATCTTTAAGAAAGAGGAAAAGAACAAAAATAAACAGATAAAGAACAATAAGAAAATCTCTTTTGGTTGATCAATTGTGTGAGACTTGGAGAAAGTTTCTCTGAATTTCTGATCAATTTGCTTATTAGTTTTCAAGTACTTACCTCATGGCCATTGCTGCTGGAGTCTCTTCTAACATGTCTTCTCGGTTTCCTTCCAAATCTTCGGACAGAGTTTGCTCTTAACATATCTTGTTCTGTCGTTCTTCTTACTGGAATTGTTCCTTCAGGACATGATTCGCCAGACCTACTCCATAACTGAAAATTTTCTTCCACCACGCCTGTGGGGTTATGGCCATTTGGTCTCTCCGGTGGATCCTACAAAATAAAGCCAAAATACAGACTTCTAAGATTCTGAATTCACTATCTTGGATCTCAGATATGAATTCTGAGAACTCCAAGATATATCAATATTGATATCTTGCCATAATAGAGTTCAAGTACCAGTGGTTTTTGCCCTTTAAGCAGAGGATGATCAAAAGCTGGTTGCAGATGAGAGACAACGCAATCTATGTGATCACCATCAGGACTCTGCAATAAAAACAAACCCAGCATATTAAGTCCAAAGCAGAGCAAATAAACAAGGGGAAGTGAAAGTAAAGTTTTTATAGAACAGTTGTACAAGAGATGTTAAAATGCCTGAATTGTCTTGACAGCAGGCTTGTTAATCTTTCTGAGACGAGATCTTATTATTTTGAGCTTTTGTAACTCTTCCTCCGGCCGGAAAGTCTGGTTGGCTGCTCGGTCTTCTCTCTGTTTCGACGAATGGACCGGACAAACCGAAGAAGAAACAAGAAGAAAACACACAAAAATGGGAATGATTGGGGAGATCTTACACCAGCTAGATGCCATATTTGAGAAATTCGCTCTTGTTGTATGCTTTTCAAAATTTGTTTGTATTTGAGTACATTTGTGTTGTCCTGTTCTGTGGTCAAAATGTTTATTCCTAGGTTTTCTCCATGAAGACGCAACTCCCAGTGAATCCATCCAACACCAAATGACTATTGCAAGAAACCCACTTCACTCTCTCACCATTTCCAAAGCTTTGGAATCCCAGTAAGGCGAAAACTTCTATTCTCTCTCTATCTCACTCTCACCCACGCACACGCACACGCAGCTTCTAATACCTCGGTTTTATGACCTGACAGCTTGAACTTCCGGGCATGAGCTAATATAAAAACATACAAATGGTTTTGCCCATGTGGGCATGGAGTTATAAATACGGGGTAGTGATGAAACCATGCTCTGTTTTTTAAGAAATTGGAAAAGAAATTTAGGAGAGAGAGACCTGGAGAGAAAGGAGGGTTTTGTTTGAGAGGTTGGTTGTGTTTCCGGTCTCCAATGCAATGAGTCAGAGACTCCAAAGCTTTGGTGCTAATTTTATAGGGTCAAAATGGTACTGAACTCATCTGTTATATATTCTTTACTTTGGTTCTGAGGGCAGATAGGAATTACACTTGTTTCTGGGTTTCCAAAGTTCTTTTCTTTGGGGGTTCTCTTTCTCATTTCCCTAGATGTTCTTTGTGTCAGCTAGTCTGTTTTTCATTTGCCATTGACAATTTAAAACAAGCTAAATCTAGATTATCTAATACACTTTTAGTTTTCCTAGAAGTTTTAATATGACCAGTTTTTTGGGTAATTTGGATAGTTTGACAAGGAAAATAAAATAAAATAAAATAAAATAAAATAAAATGGGCTGTTGCCAACGCCATGTCACAATAGCTAACTTGCAGATTGGTGGAGAGTTGTAACTTGCACATTTGGTGGGTGACCACAAAGCCGATCTTGTATAAATGAGATCTCAGTGGTTTCCTACAGTTTTTGTAATCTCTGACTTAAAATCTTATTTCTCCAAACTGCCATTATCTTTTTGAGCAGTCGTTTTCTAAGAGTCATGAGCCAATTTGTGTGTTGGAGCTTGTTATTTATGTTGGCACGCGCATCTGTTAATGTGCACTCTCTCTCTCTCTCTCTCTCTCTCTCTCTGTGCATGCTTATTCACAGACCCATGCATGCATGCTCTAGCTGCGATCAATCTTTCATCTAGCTAGCCCTTCGATTGCAAATGGTTGGTGGCAGTACCGTGCCTTGCCTGGATTTCCACTCTGCATTTATCTTTTAATTACTTCGTGTGCACATTGCATTTAATGGTTATGATTCTCTATCAGATGAATCCAAAATTCTAGCTCTACCGGTTTTTTTTTGGATTAATTATTAGCATTAACTAAATTCATTATTTTGTGAAGTAATCTATTATATGTAATATATAATGCTAGATGCCAGATGGATTGTTTTCAAACCATGAAACTTTACTTCTAGGAAGCTACATCATCAACTATTTCACTATATATATATTATGCTATTATTAAATAACAATATTTATTTAATTACTCTCCATTTGTTTTATTATAAAATAAAAATAAAAACAAAAATATATTTAAATGTTATATATATTTTAAGAAAAAGATGGTATTTTAATTTTATTGACCGTCCTCACGTATAGCGGAGGAATATCGATCGTAGTTACAACTAGATCCCTGGAGGTTACATATATATAATCCTAAAGTTCAAATCCAGGTATCAAAATGAACTGTAAAAACAAAGAAAACCACTAACCATAATACAGTATGAATAAACAACTATAACAAAACAAACCAACCCAAATGACCATATATTACTATTTTGTTTTATCAAAAACTAGTTTTCATAATTTAGTTTTTTTGTTTTCTCAATATTTATGCAATTAATAATTCGCTTTAGCACACTATTTAATTAAATAGTTCTTATAGTTTACATATAGAAACAATAATGAGTATCTGAAAATTTGAAGAAATTACTTTTTGTTCTCCGTGCCCCTATAGTCAGAACCTAAAATGTAAAAGACCTTTCATAGTCAATGTGGAATTTTTCTCAAATATATAATCAGCCATAAACACATGATAACATTTTTTTTCATTAGCAGATCGAGAATATTGAGTATCAAGAGAAGTTAGGTCCAACAATCATCCAAAACAATACAAAACAACACAAAACAATATATATATATTTATATATATATATATATATATAAAAGAGAGGAAAAACGGGGCCTTCTTATAAGTGATGTCAGATCACCCATAATTTCTTGGTTTTGAGACTCCTAGCTAGTTTTGTTACCAAAAAAATGCTATCCAAATAACATCCTCTAAAAATGACATGATAACATTTAAATAGGCAAACAAATTAGGCCTTAGATCAGTACTGCATGATAGACTGATCATACGACTTCGATTGATTGCATGTCCAGCATTAGTAATAGTGCTACTACTGCATCTGCATGCATACACCTATGCTATTTTTTTTTTTTTAAATCTAATTACTTCGTAGCAGCAAAGAGTTAATTACCATCATGCAACTCAGGCTTATATCGTCATGATTATCTATTTGGTATTAAATAATGTAGCTAGTTTTAATTCCGAGACTGATATTATAAGTATAATTAGTTTACCAGATCAGAGCTCGGGTATGCCTTTCCCAGTATTCTCTGGGTTATCTTTTTAGGTCTCTCTGGCAATGATGCCTGCCACTTAGCCAGCATTCTCTTTATTGCTAAATTTATATTCTATTCTGATTCTGTTTTTTGTAATCTGCTTTGATTCTGCTTCTACTTCTCAGCTGGTTTAATACTCATCCTCACCTGCATTTTTACAAAACCATGGAAAGCTGTATCCAGGACCAGGAATATAATATTAATGGTACAGGAGATGTTGTTGCTGTTAATATATATATATATATATATTTTTCCTTTTTTCTTTTCTTTTCTTCTAGCTTGCTTGGTCCCACGACGTGTCATTCTCATTCCAACCAATTGGCACACATAAAGGTATCTTAGTGGAGCCGACACCACAGCTACATGCAATGCATGTCATTAATGAAGCTGGAAACTCCAGCTAGCCCTTCTGATGTGATTCTACGTTCGACCCTAGTTAATGGTTGCATGTTTTTAGACAAGAAATGGTTGTGATTTCAAATGCCTTAAAACCAACTTGGAAAAATGAATTGGTCTTGCACAGAAATTAATACATAGGGGTACGTAGCAGATACTGAAGGTGGTCACCAATTGAAGGGGACCCCTCTGGGCCTCTACTCTCAGAAGTTACAAAAACTTTGCAACGTCTCAGCCAGGCCAATGTCTTCATGATCAAGTGATCATCAGATCATTTAAGCGGCTATTTAATTTTTGTGAGCCCTTTCAACTCCCCATATTAATTGAAGCCTTAATGGGGCTTTGAAAATTTATACCTGTAGCTTACAAACTAGCTATATATTGACGTATCGTGCAAGATAAAACTAACGCTAGCTACAAACGCAACCAACGTTGTAATTGAAGTGATCTGAACATCTACCTGCATCAGTAGAAAGGCTGCTAATTAATACAGTATATATTTAATTAATTAAGATTTCTTTGACTTAAAGGGGCCAAAGGTCATATATTTTACAAACATATTTGGATTCGAAATTGGCCACCTTATCATATTACAAGGAATTTAGAAAAACAAAAATAAACCATAGTCATCAAGTAGTAAGGCCATGAAGCATGCAGATCATGCAGCGAGTGTGCATATGCAGTTATAGGGTGCAATGCAATTTAAGTGGAGAAATGCCTACAAAGTTGACACAAAGGACATTCAAGACACACGTTCTATATATATGTGTACAATGGACCTTTCCATATCGTGTTAATTAGTTTTCACTGAGAAATTAATCTATAGATTACCCCACGAACAAGTATATAATATCCTTAATGCAGGGATCGTGGCTTCAGTATTAGCTTGAAAAAATCATCTTAAATTTTCAGGAAATATATATATCGAAAAACCAGTAAAGCTGTATCATAATGGGATATTGTACAGTACATATCATTAATCACATATATAACAGCATTTATTTTTTTCCCCTGCAGGTAATTATTCTAACTTTTCGGGGAGAGTAAAGGAAAAATTTAGGATATTACATCATATCAGTCCATATGATTGCCTCCTGTGGCGATGAAGATTGAAGAGGGTCGTGTGCAATATATATTAATCTTGTTCAAAGCAACCATGACATTTTTATCTTTCAATGGATTCGGCATTCCCCTTTTCATCAACTTGAGAGAAGAAAAGCTGACATCAGTGTAAATGCTCGGAAGGTGGTCATAAACAAAACCAAGATGCAGGAAAAAGTCTTGCGAGTGGGCACTGAAAATCTAAGACTGCAATCATGACTCCTCTAGCACACACCACAGTATCATTTTTGCCATTCTTTACTGAGAATTTGTCGGTCTCATATCCCACTACTTAGGGAGTTTTCACGACAAAATTACAGGGGTCAATCTCTATTTACCATAATCATCTGATGCATGCATGCATGTTCTTTTCAAGTTGCTTTCTTTAGTCGGAATTTTGAAGCCCTAGGTTCTTCAAATCATAAGTGGTCTAAAAGATTAAAAATATGCAAAATATATCTCTCTTTTTTCTCCCTTCGGTTGCGGTATCAAATATAATTTGAAGGGGTCTGAGCAGCTAGTATGTATTTTTAATTGGATTTCTACCAGAGCTATAATAATCATGGTGCCTCCAAGTTTGATGATGAGAGATCATGGGCCTGTGACATCTGCATAAAGAAAAAGCAATGTCATTCATTCACAGAAGGGCCACGATGTATGTATCTCAAATGACACATCAATAGTATTGGAAGCCAAAGTTCCCCTTTACTGACTACATGATCTTAACGCTGTTTGATTGCATTGACTCTAGAATGTGACTTGAATGGTCACCTCAAAAGTGTAATGATATATTTACACTTCATTTACTACTCATTTATTATTGGACTTTTTTTGCTTGCGTTTTACTATTTAAATCTGGATTAAATCTCAAAACATGACGTTTTTGCATAATTTAGAAAAAAATAAATTCAATCAATCAATATAATTATATAATTTAATTAAAAATAAATTCAACCATTTTTAATTAAATTACATTATTATATTGGTTGATTGATTTTATTTATTTTTTTAAATTATCCAAGAATGCCAAGTTCTAAGGTTTTTAGTTCAGAGTCAAAGAGCAAAAAGAAAAAAAAATAATTGAGTAATAAATCAATAATAAATGAGGTGTAAGAGTATCATTACCTTTTCTTTCTTTTCTTTTTTTGTCCTGTCCGTCTTAGGTTACTAATTGCTTCAGTTAATGAGCATTATTATCGTACCAAAACACGGACAAAAGAAGATGAAATGAATAATTAGAAGGGTGACTTAATTAGCTCAAGTGGTAGGATAGGCTCAAGGGTGGCTGTCAGCCCCAAATATATAGCAGAAAAACAGCAGTTTTACAATTCCATATAATTCCAAACCACAGTTTAGGGATGAATTCAAAGACTCATGCTACCCAAAAAAGCAAAAGAGGAACAAGAGTACTCATATATCCCGAAAAGCTGGTTGACTAATTCCTTTCATTATATTGATTTGGAGACATGACTAGACCCATTTCTTCTGATGGGTTGATCAGAACCCTACAAGGAGGAACCAAAGGCAAGCTTTTAAGGAACCAATATGCCTAGAAGCCTTGAATTTAAAAGATCATGACCGACAGGGGAATGTGAAGAGTATGTATGTACGTAAGAGAATGATCATTACCACTTTTAAGTAGTGGCCGGGGCTGTGTGGGCTTGAATTTCAAGTGCTTGTAAAGGAACTAATTAAAGAAGTTTCTCATGGTGACTTGGTTGGAATCCATTATTCAATTTATTCTGAGCCGTTAATATATATGTTCAGTGAACTTATTCAACTCGAAGTCTGAAGGGACTAAGAACTTTTCGCAAGCTAGCTAGCCTTTGAAATATTTGTCTGATTTCGCTGAAAAGAGAAATCTTATACTATGGAACATCAAGACTTTAACAATTCTCAAGAAGAAAAAAGAATTACAGATCTCAAAATAGTGTCTAATTACATTAAATTCAAAATTTCCACCAATATCTCATGCATGACTAATTACACGCGCGTTTCAGAATAGTGTCTTCATCCAATCTTAACACCGTCGGATAAAAGATGCATAATGTAGTACTCAGAGTTATAACTCTTTCTTTGGACGTTAAGAATATATGCAAAATAAATTTAGAATATTACCCAAAAAATATTTGAAATGGTACGAATGGTAAATGTAGCAAGATACTGGTTCTTTTCATTCCTCAGGGTTTACAGCAATCATGATCCAAAGCATAAGGTGATATCAAAAGAAAAAGGAAAAAGGGACAGAAGGATTTTTTTTGGGGGGGGGGGAGCTATTCTGGAACAGAATCTAGGCATCTAACTTTACAAATTTAGTTTCAAATTGGAGTTGTACATCTCAAAGTGAACTCTACTAGTTAAACCCGACATGAAAAGAAGAGAATAGAATCATGAGAATGAGTGGTGGTAGTTTCTGTAGGGTTTGCATGATCAATTCAAATGAATCAAAACCACAGAACGTACACCAACTTTTCTTTTATGAGTGATTATACATGGAATAGCTGATTATGACCAATTAACCCCCCCTCTGATCTGCACTCTCTCTCTCTCTCAAGATCTGATGGGTACGTGTGTCCGGCATGTATAGAAGGGTTCATTTGATATTAATTCTTTCTTCTGTCATGAGTCATATTTTAATGCAAAAGGCTCTTGAAAGCATGGAAAAGGGCATATATAAATGCATGTATGAAAGGCTTGCAGGCATGGAACACATATGTTAGGCAATGATTTTGTCTAAAGCGGCATGCATGGCCAGCTTTCCTAATTGAATGAAGATCATATAAAGAAGTAAAACCTAAAAGGGTTTCTCAGTCAAAAACAAAAGAAGGGTTTGCAAAGGGACATAGCCCGACGTGAAAGATGTCGCTGATCACTTGATTTCCATTTGGTACTCCAAGTACCACTGGGTTTGTGCATGAGCCATGATTTAGGAGGATGGGACTGTTTGGAAACGAAGTTTCTACAATCACTCTTTGATCTTAAAAGGCCCATTCTCAGGGCCACATCACATCCCTAGCTAATACATCATCATGTGCATGATGATGATGATGTTACTTGAGCCAAATACAGAGACTGAACGGGATTCTCTTGGAGTTGCTTGTCATGGGGACAACATATCATGGTTAATCATACGTTGCATTCATTATTGCTGCGCATGTGCATGGCTCTATCAATCCAAAACGCCAAAAAGTGGAGCTGAAAGCCATCAGCCGTTAGGGTTTGTATCAGATAACTATCCCTGCTCCAAGAAGTACATAGATATATAATTTGGATGAGGATAGGATTAAATAGATAGGATGCATGGGTTAATTAATTTGGTGGGCTCCTTAATTACCTGATCAAACCCTAACACTAGGGGTAGATTAATTAGGCATTTGCGCGCTAATTAATTTGGGATTTTTTTTTAACCGAGAGATCTATGAATTGGTATCCTAATACATGCATATAGATACAAAATGGCCGTCCAATATATGAGAACGTACAAGAATTTTCAAGAACATTTGAAACATTTCATTTCAGATCATTAGGTTCTCAAGTCTTCAAATTAATAATTAAAAGATTTTGTTCGTACTTATTATATATACTGCATTTTACCATATTTAGCAGTACTACTCTTGTGCAAGTTCATACTACTCTAAATAATATATATACACCTCAAGGACTGTATAAAAGAGTATATATTATTTTGATCACTTTCTTTTATCGCTATATATAACTGATACTACAAAAAAAATAAGTAGTTGTGATAGATTATTTACGACGAAAATATACTCATTTTAACAAGAAAAAGTCATTTTCGCAGGAAATAGTTAATCACAAACAAATAAATTTCGTGTAGTGATATATATATATATAATATATCGAACCCTGTAATGAACAAAATACTCTCTTAGAAAAACGCTCACCCGCCATTTCCCTCCTAGTTTATGATTTTATCCATCATATATATTATAAAAATAAATGTCTGTGGTGACATCTTAATCTTATCCCTTGATATTCAAATGTTATTTTAAGGGTGTAGTGTTTCCAGTGGACCAGTTGGTCTGAGTAGTTTTAAAATTATGATGCTATTTTAGTAGCCATAATCTTCGAGCGGCACAATGTTTTGAAGCAACTTCCAAGCCCATTAGTAAAGTGTCTTAGACTCTTACTAATTGCATCGCCGCATCCCAAAATCTACCAATCAAATTAAAGTGGGCCTAACTTACCTGTGGTTGTAACTCTTTGCCCAAAACCGAAACATCGATCCATGGTATAGGAAGCAAATATTCTGTTGGGTTCATATCTTTGGATTGTTGTGGCCTACACGCCATTTTTTTAAAATGGGCCGAGTTACTACTTCAGTGGTAGCCTGCTGGTGGTGATCATTAAGGGCCCATTTACTAGTCTCTTTTTTTGGGTCTTTTCTGTGCAGTAATAGCATCCAAGAAGTCCAACCATTCGTTCCATCTTGCGATCATATGGTATGCTTAATATCGTTAATGCGAACCAAGATTTGAGGTTTTTAAAATATTAAGATTGAAGAAAAAGACGAGAAGGTGAGAGAAGATGAATTAGGTGCACAACTAAAATCTCTAGAGCATTAGCAATGGTGTAGGCAAATGTAAGTTCATTTCAGTAGATGCTGCCTTAAAATCCATGTATCAAAATCCATTACAAAATCCATCTACCAGGTTTTGTTGCCACCAGCCACTAGCAACCACCATTCTTGAGAAACCACCATCCAGCAACCAGCAACTCCACCATTGTCCAGCAACCAGCTTGCAACCAGCAAGTCCACCAGTAACCAACCAGCAACTCCACTAGCAGCTCCACCAGCAATTCGATTACAATAGAAAACAATCCACCAGCAATTATAACAGACAAGAAAAAATAGTCCACCAGCAACCAGCAAGTACATTACAATAAGAAACCAGAGGGAGTAAAAAAATATGCCACCACCACAGAGTCAAAAACTATTACAAAATCACCCACTAACAAAACTAAAGAATCCACCACCAATCAAGATGAAGCAGAAACAAGCAGAAACATGTAGATTATTGAAATATATGCTGCCTCATTATCAAGATGAAGCATGTACCACATAAAATATATGCTTACTGTATTACTCATAGTCACATTGCCAATTAAAACAGAAAATTATAACAGAGGACCCATCCAAACAGCAAATTAAAATCAGCAACACTCCAATCCAATCCAAGTGAACGAGGCTAATTAAACCAACCAATTAATTTGCTATTTTTAATTTTCTGGCTAATTAAAAACACCAATTAAAAACAACAAACTCCAAGCAAAAAAGCCAATTATAACAGAGGACCCATTATTACAAAGTTATAGCAAAATCAGAACCCTAAAATCAAAACAAATTATAATTATAGCAAATTATAACAAAGTTGAAGCAAATCATTACTGATTTGAAAATAACAGTAAATCAAAACCCTAAAATCATCCCTGAAAATCAACCCTGATTAAGCAAAACTACAACAAAATGAATTTCATCATGAAATCATAGTAATAAAAAAAGGATAGCAAAAGAGAGAGAGAGAGAGAGAGAGTGTGTGTGTGTGTTCATTTTTTTTTTACAGTTACAATGCACCAGTTCTACACCACAACAACACCGAGCTTCTCCTAAACAAATTTTTGTGACACAAAGCTTCTCCCATCTTCATGGAAAAAATACACAAATCAACAACAGTTTTTCAAACTACTACAACAACAGCACCACCTTGAACACAAACTAATCTAACAACATACAAGAACAGTAAAGTGTAAACTAATGCTCAGTCTTCATTGCTCTCCCAACATCTAAGAGCAAGACCTTCATCATAATGCTCAACTTTAGGCGAACTCCCATCAAAATCTGACAAACATGATCTCTAAAAAATAATGAAAAAAATACTCAATGGGATCCACAACATTGTACAACATTTGCATCAAAACATTCATAAATCACAATATCTACAACTAACTCGCAACACCTGGTTGTGGCTTGGAACTTGGGCATCTGGACAAGGCACAAAAGGTGGTAAGCACGCATGTGACATTGGTGTGAGGAGCCTCGGTCTAGCCCTTAAACATAAGCCTTCCTCTCCTTATATCTAAATGACGAAGCCTCCTAGACTGATCAAGTGAAACACAAGATATCCTCCCGCAAGCCTAGATCCGACAATATGAAGTTAAAGGTTGGTGTTTGAGTTGAATGAGGGTTCGGGTAGGTGTTCGGAATGCAAGCAAGAAAATAACATAGAATTGAGCCACTCTTATTCACAGATTGCAAAGAGCCACTCTCTACAAAGGATTCATGAATTGCACCCTAGTAGCCCAAGTGTAGAGCAAATCACCCTAGCACAAAAAATCTAAAGAACTAAACAAGCCTAGCCGAAATTTCTAAAAGCTAAAGAATGAATAAAAACTAGGCCACACAAATGAAATGCTAAAAGCTAGGAAGATAAAGTCTAAAACATAGGAGATAAAGTCTAAAAGCGAGGGGATAGAGCCTAAAATGTAGGGATAGGCTAATCCCCTCTTGGTGGCCAGCCACATAGTGCCCTAGTGGTGTCTTGGTTCGTCTTGGCTTCATTTTGGACTCTTCCTCTCTCTTTGTCTCTCTTAGAGTTAATCTTGGACTCTTTCTTATCTTGTGTAATCACTAGAGAGTCATACTTAATCTTGTCTCTATCCTCTCTAACAACCTTATCTTCTAGAAGCCTTAAGTCCCCCTCCTTCATGTCTCCTTGGTGGCCATGGGTTGGGCTTACTTGGCCATGGGTTGGCGATGGCCTTGCTTGGTACATGGCCTTGGCGTGGCTTGCCATGGCATGTTGTAGGCTGGCCTGTGGCTAGCCACTAGTTGGCCTTCGTGGGCTAAAGATGGGCAGGTCATGTGTGGCCATGGCCTATCCTTGGTGCTGCTGAGATATGGGCCATGGCGTGTGTGTGGCTCACCCATGGCTTGTTGTGGCATGGTCATGGGCGTGTCCTGCTGGCCACGGGGCAAGGGCCATGGCATGACCAAGGTCAAGTTCGTGGGGGACAAGCCATGGTGCAGTCGAGGCTGGGTGATGGCCTGCTCGTGCCATGGGTCGTGATGCAACCACAGTTAGGCCACGACCTATCATGGGTTCAAGGTGCCATGGCTTGGCCATAGCTCGATCATGGCCGAGGCAAACCTCAGCTTGGCTGAGCCACAAAGTCCTTCTAAGACTTGGCATGTCCCCACCAAGTCTTCAGACGCGGCTGCCCAATTGCTCATATTTTCTCTCCCAGCACCTTTTCTTCTAGGGTTCTTGTCAACTGGTTCATGGTAACCATGCATGTAGTTTGCAAAGTTTGAATGGAGTGATCTTGGTATGTCCTAACATATAAACAAAATGATAATGAACCCAAGGTTGCTCTACATAGAATACAAATCAATTCAACATATAGATATTGAATTTGAAACAATATTGCAATACCTGGTTGATGAATTTGAAACAAGAGGTGTTAGGGGAGATGCGTGTTCTTTCCCTTTCTCCATCTAGACGATCCCAATAAGAACTAGATGTACAAATAGTACAACAAACAGTACTGGAAGGGATATTTCCCCCTCATAGAACGGGGCCTGTGTTTGTATAGCTTTTGGTCTTGAGGGCCAAGCATACCTAATCTGGCCTAATATCTTGGGGAGAAGGCCCAAGCCAAAGTATGGGCCAGTGCATTCCAGCCCGAGTAACGTGCAAAAAGATCACGCCACATTAAATACCTGTATGAAGTGCATGCATGGAATCCCGACAGAAGATCTCGTTGCCGACAGTGGTTTACTACATTACATGCGGCAGTATGCCAACCTGAACAATCAAGACCCCAACATGAGGAGATAGGAGTATAAACAAGGAGCAGGCAAAGGAGACAGGTAAATCACTCTAAACAAACTCTTAGCTCTTTCTTTCTTTTCTCCGGTGGAAATATATTCAAACTTTGGCATCGGAGGTGTCACGGATACACCCGACCACCCAATTCTCTTCTTTTACATGCACTTGGTGCGGCTCAAAAATGGTGTTTACAAAAGACGCTTTAACAAGTACAATGGTTAAATGTAGTCTCACTTCAAAGAAGAAAGCAAAAAAAAAAAAAAAA
>QEOT01004122.1:18925-45118 GCA_003123785.1 Pterocarya stenoptera
GGTGGTCATGTTTGGCCGTGATCATCATCTTTTGGATGCAGTTTAGGTGCAAATTATATATAGAGAAGTGGTCGGCTAGCTAATTGGATCGTGTCGATAAACAAGAATCTTAAGAACCTTTTGGCCTATTTGTTTGTCTTAATTCGGAAAAAGTTTTCCGAAAAAGAGGATAGGAATTTGATTGTGCCTGGATTAATCTGCAGTCTTCTTAATTACTCCAATACATATCACTTTACATGATTTTTTTTCCCTCCCCTTTTCGGGTTTCACTCTTTTCTCCTCTTTTTTGTGTGCATACGGAGGAAATGGTGCATGGTTTTGGATATGGGTGCTGCTACAGCAACCGCTTGTGCGTCCCGCTTTCGGTTCCCGCTTGACATGGATTGCCAGTTTGGCTTTTTGTTTTTTTATTTTTTGTTTTTTTTAACTTCGATTTAGAACTCACCCCTTCCCTCCCCGATAGATCCCGCCCCAATCCATTCCAAAAGGTTGATGTTGAACCACTTCTTGACCAATGTCCTGGGCCATTATCACCTTCATAAAGGACATCGTCTGCGTGAAAGTCCTCAGCTTTGCTCTTGATGTTGAACCACTTCTTGACCAATGTCCTGGGCCATTAAAGCTTTACCAAGAAATACAGAGTCAGGAATTTCATTATCCCAGAAATTGAGAGAAGTGGCATTTCTTAAACGTTGCTTTTCTTCGAACTCCCATCTCTCATTGTCGCACAAACTACACATGGCAATCAAGATTTACAGAAGCTAATTTCAATTCGTTCTTCAACTGTACAAAGAAATTTCGCAGTGAAAAAATGAACCAAGACCATATAAAAAAATCAAATCTCAGAAACAAAAGCGAAACGCCTCAGTTGAATTAAAATATAAGAGAAAAAAAAAAACCTATTTAATACCAAAACAACGGGGGAAAACTAACTGAGTTGCAAGAGTAGAACCGAACGAATCGGCAGGCAATACATTCTGCTTCCTCAGGTAATGGAGAGAAGGAAACAATTGATGGAGCAAAGAAAATCCCAGTCTCTCTGCATTTTATCTTCTGGGCTTCCAAACATTTAGATAAAACCCAAAAATACTGAGAGGAAGAGTTTTTGTTTCACTTCCTATTTTTAGGATTAAGTTGAGAGAAAACAGAGGAAAAGAAACCGGAAGAATTTGAAAGGGAAATGAAGAAAGGGAGAGTGGGATATTGCTCATGAGCTGATCCAATACTGCAGTCCCATAGCAATATTGCACAAATTTATTTCTGGGTTTCTCTTGGTGCGAGCAGGGATGGGTTTTTCTTGTTTATGGGTTGGTTTATTGAAGACTCTTGGTGCGATATTGAAGACTCGGGATGGGTTTCTCTTGGTGCGAGCCCGGGATGGGTTTCTCGAAAGGTTGAAGACGAAATGGTGGGTTGGTGGGTGCTGGATGTGTTTCTTAGAAGGTTGAAGTCGAAATGGTGGGTGCGAGAATTTGAAGACGAAATGGTGCGGGATGGGTTCGTTTATTGAAGATCAAGAAGGAAGGTTGAAGATGAAATGCTGAACGGTTCGTTTATTGAAGAAGAAGAAAGAAGGTTGAAGATGAAATGCTCAACAGTCGGCTTTCATTTTTAAATTTTAAACACTTATAACGTGGCATTCCACGTCAAGCGGGAAGGTGGAACGGGAAGGGGGAGCGGGGCGCATAGCATTTTCCTTTGGATATCCACCATACGATTCTTTTGTACGTCCTCTTGGGACAGGATAAAGTTGGCTATAGCTAGCTAGCTAGCTTACAGTAAACAAGATTGGTTGGTCATTTTACTAGCTATACTAGTAGATCATCCCCATATATACTTACAATCTCTAATAATTAATTGGACTCCTAAAGTTTTGTATAATTCTAATTAAAGACTTATAAAATTGTTGATTTTATATATTGTGCACAACTACAGCCCATTATAATTCGAATTTATTGCTATGAGTAATAATTTGTACAAAAGGTACAAATGGTCATTGTATTTATAAATAATTAGAATAGTAATGGAAGGATAAATAAAGTTATCGGAATATATGATCATTATTGTATCATATATATTATATAATTTAATGGTCAGATCAGTGACTCATGATTTGGTAAGACATTAATTAAGGAATTAGATCAGAGAATGAAAGGAATAATGTGGGACATGATAGCTAGGTTCGCTATGAGATATGTTTCGAGGCTTTCATTGGCCTTGATCAATAGGCTTAAAAAGATAACATTTAAAAAAAAAAAAAAAATAGGGGGTAATCTATAGGGACGGGAATTCGATTTGTTGAGGCGGAAACTTTCGGCTTCAAATTAGTTGTTTTAGGTTACAGCTCGCTCTCTGTACTTGGCCATCACAAATTGAGGAGTCTTTTTTTTATCCTTTCTTTCATTAAAATTAAAGTTAAGGAGAACGTTTAGTCATGCAGTGATATATGGGCAATGATCTGGATATTTTCGTCTCGAAATGTTTAATTTATAATTATAGAAAAATTTATATCTTAACGCGGCTTGGATGAATCATATTATTTCTTAATTAGTTTAATTATATTATTTTTTAAAGGACATATATATATATGTATATATTGCACGCTAAAATTAAATTAGAGATCAATGATTTGGCCGTTAGATATTTGATGTTGGTTGTGGTGGTGGTCAGGTCGGTCATCACCTCCAAAAAGTGTCAGCCGACCATCCCTTGGTGGTCGTCCACGTGCTACACGATGTTCAATTGTTACAGTTGCGCTCATGATGTGAACGCTGAAATCGTGGGCTAAGAGGGTCTCATTGGTTTGGATAAATGAGAATGTTTTACACAAGTGATGTAAAAAATATCTCATATTAAATTAGATAAATTTAAAATAATTTAAGTTTTTACTATAGTGGTTAGTTAAAGATGAAAAATTATAATTGATTCATTAAATATTAAAATATTAATTTTTCACTCTAAATAAATATTAAAATATTAATTTTTCACTCTAAATAAATATTAAAATATTAATTTTTCACTCCAAGTAAAAATATTATTTGATTTTTAATTAAGAAATTTAGATGAGTTTAATCAAACATTTTTTGTTATTAACATTAAATTACTTTTGAAAATATGATTTTTTCAATATTAATTTAATTAGAATATAATTATTATTAAAATTTAATTGGTAGATCTACAAAATATGATAAAAATAAATTAAATAAAAATTATTAAATTAATAATATTTTGTTATTATATAGAGAATAAATAGATAATCCAATGTGGGAATTGAATTTAAATAGAATAGACAAATGTTAAAAAGTGTGATATTGACTAAATTTTGAAGATGGATTTGGCCAAGCCAATGAAGATGCTCTAAAAAGACAACGCAATCGGCCTATTGCATAGTTGAAGTTGGCCACTATAAGAAAATTGTTTATTTGTTGTTAGTTATTTTATACAAGATGACTATATTTTGCTAAAATAAGCTTATTTTCGTCGCAAAATGACTATATTCTGTCGAGACCACGATTGGGCACGTCCAACCATCTGCTTTTAGTAGGGTGTCCCACTTGGTGCCATACGGTATGGCTCAGTAGGTTGTTGAGTCCTGAGATGCTCTCCTTGGCGTATTCCATCTCGGTGTCGAAAGGCCTTCTCTTGGTTTGCGCTTGGTACATAGTCCTTCGGCCGGGGCTCTTAGCCCACGGCTGGCTTTCCTCCTTGGGCCTGGGGTTCCGTAACTTGACCTCCTTAGGCCTGGGCCCTTCTGGGATGGGCCCTCCCTCACATTCTTTTAATTTTTCAACAATTTTTCATACTCACGCCTATTTTTTGTCATTAATAAAATTTCACATTCTCATTTTTTTTTTTCACATCTTATAAGAGCAAGAAAATATCTAGATCTCTTTTTATAAGTTATTTAGTAATCCATAACCTCATTTTTTCTATTTATTACACTTTTATTTCCAAGTCTTCCACTAGCTAATTTATTAATTTGGATTAGTTTTATTAGTAAGTACATGTGTACTTCCGTCGACTTAACAATTAGAAGCAAAGGCAAAGATAAAATCACATAGCTAATTTTTATCGTTTGTTTACTTAATTTTTATTGTTTGTTTTAACAAGTTTCACATAGTTATTTCTATCTTAATTTTTATCATTCACTTAAGTCTGAAGGAGCTCAAGTGACAGGTTTCAAATTGGCGGCTTCAATAATTTAGTCGTTGTCCCCAAATAACTACCTTATATGATTAATGTTAAATATTAATGACACATTTTACTACTTTAAATGTTGGTTACCGTTCCATACGATATACCTTGCTAACCATCCCCCGCCCCCCGGCGGGACACCAAATCTTAGTTCTGCCCTTGTTACCTTTCCAATGTGTCGTAACCGATCGCTTGGTTTGGCATATATAGCTAGTGCATGTTTCACAGTTCCTTAGGATGATTCAAGTTGATGAGATCATCAATGTGTGAGGGGGCTATAAGATAATTAACGACTGCAATTAGGTTTAATCTGACTAATTTATGCAAATAATTAACTAATGTGGTACTAAGTTTTAATGGGATAATAAATCATTTTTTCGCTAAATAAAAACTCGATCTTTAATTCGATGGACGACGTTCTTATTGCTTGGCAAGGCAAGGGACCATATAGGTTTTAATTCTTCCACAAGTTGTCAACAGCTAGCTAGCTTGCATCATCGTCTGCACTAAATTCGCGTGTATTTTCTTTTCTTTTTGTTGGAGCATCCCGGCCTGAATAATCCCTATTAACTCATGGCAGTACCACAGCTTGTACATGACGAGCCCGAGTCATGATTGACGTACGAGTTGTTGATACATTTTATTAGTAAGCAGTTGAGGCATAAAGATATAACAGAACGTAAATAGGCAGTAAGGTTGTATAATTTGGGTTGGTACTAGAAATTAGGAGAGCCCCAGCTTAATCGTAATCGTACTAGAAATTAGGTAGTATAAAGATCGGTGCTAGTGTTAGTAATGGACATTAGATATCATCCCTCACTATCATCCTTCACCAGCATCATGGTGTGTATAATGATTTGTCTTTCTTAAGCACTATATATATACGATCATTAATGCTGAATTTGTAAGTCAAATTTAAGTACTTTAAAAGAGCCTTAATTGGAGCCCTAAGGCAACCCTGGCCGAACTTAAATTTAATACCTAACCAGTACTTTAGAACTCCCATTCAGCTTTTACAACACAACTGCATGCACCTCTATCTTTGCTCATCTACCATGGAAAGCCATGGCGAGGTGGATCTAAGAGGATTCATGGATGAAGAAAGGAAGAAAATCAACTTACCGAGGAGACTCTCTTTTGGTGCTCATCACAATTCATCTGAACCTAACAGATACAGTATTGCTTCTCCAAGACCATCTTCTACCTCAGCAACATCCATCCCACTTTGGCCATTGAGCCCTGAGACGCCATGGACACTCTCCCCCGTGCGCACATCTCCCTCTCAGCCTCTTCTTTACCATTGCATAGCCTCGCTCCACCGCCATGAAGGTAATATTTTCTCTATCACACTCACGAGAGATTTTATATTCACCGGCTCTGAGAGTAAACGAATCCACGTCTGGAAGCAACCTGACTGCACTGAAATAGGTTACATAAGGGCTAATTCTGGTCAAGTTCGTGCCCTCTTGGCCTATGGCAGAATGCTATTCACCACACATAGTGACTGCAAGATTCGCGTATGGAATGTGTCCATCACGGAGAATTCTCGACCAAAGAAGATCGCAACCTTGCCTCAAAGAAGTCCATTCTCCTTAATGTTTCCGAGGAAGAGCAGCCACCAACACAGAAACATAATTTCTTGCCTGGCATACAACCACGAAGAAAGGCTTTTATACACAGGCTCCTGGGACAAAACGGTGAAAGCCTGGAATGTCTCTGAAAAGCATTGTGTGGATTCCTTCGTGGCTCATGAAGGTCATGTCAATGCAATTGTCGTCAATGAAGATGATGGGTGTGTTTTCACTTGCTCCTCTGATGGCTCAGTGAAAATATGGAGAAGAGTGTCTGGAGAAAACTATCATATCCTCACCATGACACTCAAGTTTCAACTTTCACCAGTTAATGCCTTGGCGCTGAGCTCGTCGCCAAGCAGTTGCTTGCTCTACTCTGGCTCCTCAGATGGGCTTATAAATTTCTGGGAGAAGGAGAAGATGTCTGGGAGATATAACCATGGAGGGTTTCTGCAAGGCCATCATTTTGCTGTCCTTTGCTTGGTAGCCATAGGAGACATAGTATTTAGTGGTTCAGAGGATTCAACCATCAGGGTATGGAGGAGAGAGGAAGGAAATTGCTTGCATTCATGTCTTTCAGTAATCGAAGGACATCACGGGCCAGTGAAATGCTTAGCTGCTTCTTTAGAGTCAGATAATTTGGTCAAGTGTATGCTGATTTATAGTGCAAGTTTGGATCAAACTTTTAAGGTATGGCGGGTCAAGATTTATCCCATCGAGAAGCCAAACTCAGAGGAGCCAGTTAAAGATCAGCAAAGAGAAGTTGTGGAGTTTGAGACAAGTCCGGTACTGTCACCATCATGGGTTGAGAAGAAGCTTCAAAGAGATCATTTCCAGTAGGAGGGTACATTCTGATTCAGACCACATTGTAACCTTTTGTTTAGTGAGGTTTTTCATTTTTGTGGTTAATAAATTGCATCCCATTGTTTTTCTGGTTCCAAAACTCCTGTCTGGTTTGAAATCAAGAGCCTACTTATACCATTTTAAAATATTATTACTTGTCCTCAAAACTTACACCCCATGTTCTAGTTATTGAAAGTACGTACGTACTTTTGAGTAGTTCATAAATGGGGCTTTTAACAAGTTCACCTGATACCGGTCCCAGTGCACTGCCCTGCTCCATAGGCCAACTCTCATGGGATTCAGAAAGTAGATCCCTCTTCTGTACATCATTAAACATTAATTCATCACATTCACACGCGTGCGACTGTCTGATATTGGCCAATGGGATTACCAACAAAGCGCAGGAGGTTTTATTTCACTGCAGATTCTTTGAAGACTTCCACCTATCGGAAATAAAGACTTCACGGACACACTCATGATCATCACACCTTCATTTTCCAACGCGTCTACGATCGATATTTACTGGGAAGTTTACGATATTTACCATATAGCCACTTGATCCAAGTCTCACTGGGACCAAACATTAATGGATGAAAAGTTCTAAATACCGATATATTCTTATAGATATATACGAACGCTTTCTATTGGACGTTCAAACAAAGATGATCAAAAGGCAACATGGAATATTATTGCATCTCATAAATTGATTATAATATAATATTTATTTTCCTCTACAAGGGAATTGAAATTATTTTACACAAGCAATATATAATTGAAAAGAGTACTCTAGGACCAAGAAAAAAAAGGGCGGTGAGAATTATTACAACTAGTCGATATATAAATTCATACATAATTTATTGTGAGCCTTACTATATATAACTATAAAAAAAATATAAATATAAATATTTTTTTATTAAGAATGTTTGAATATCACATTAAAAACCATTTTGTTACAAGGAATATTAATCCAAGATACCAAGACCGTCCAACGGTACAATGCTCCAAGGTGGGGCGCCCGGGGAGTTCCCCATGATAGTATTCTTTCGACTCATCTTTTCTATATAAACTCTGGTTCAATTATTCCACTCTTGAAGCACAAGTCATGACGATGAGCAACCCAAAAGAAACAATGCTTTTCATTTAAGGCAAGAATACGCGTAGCTAGCTAGCTAGCATACACAAGAATTGTCTACGATAACATGATTGATTGACAAGGAAAGAACCCCAGCGGAGAATTAATATAAGTATTCCTCTAAATAAGGAGGCCTTCTTACCATCCATGCATGCATGCTGCATGCTTAATTAGCCATCATGGTCATGTGTCTTCTAGGTTTTTTGCATGGATGCAAAACATCCCATTCCATCAAAGATTACGTTTTTTCAGGTTTGGTGATCATACTCATTCTTTTTGGCTTGCGTATTCTGTGTTACATTCTTTACAGGTTACTGATCAAGAGGCCGGAGCATCCAGCTAACAGTACTGAGGAGATCAATCCAAACCTCGGCTTGGAAATGCAGTCGGAGTATACGCCCCATGCCCATCGGATTTGCCATCGGAGAGCATTGCCAGAAACCAATTTCGTAGCTCAACATATTTCATCGTAGGGCGCGCGCCAACGTCGATCGAGACTTGGTCATCATGTGTGTGTGTGTATAAATAGTTCACCGTTGTAATTATATAATACGATGCGAACAAAAGCGTGAGATCGATGGTGATTTCCGAGACTTGTGTTCCTTAATTAGCTAGCTGCATCATGTGTGAATAGATTTACAAAATACAAAATGAATGTTCGTCGATCGTATTCATGATTGTTTCATTTCAGGGGGAAAATTGCGAGCATAATATAGAAGTATTAGCTAATTGATCATGATATGTTTTTGGAAAATTAATGATCATAGATTGGCACATAAAACGTTCGTCGACGTTTAATCGTTGCGTCCTATGAATGCGATAGCCAAAGCCCAAAGGTACGTCGAGTACTATCTTCAAACATCACATGATTATTTTGTTTATTCCTTGGCATATAGAACCATTAAAAGATTACCATATTATTAAAAATAATAATTTTATTTGAAGACGTTTACACTATATACTATCTATTTTGCATAATTTGATTTAGAAGATAAATTTTAAAATCCGAATCTTACCAATCAAATTGTGCCATGTGTATGGTGTAGTGTAACTGAAATGATATTTATAGTTATAGAGTGCACAAATACTACGCACTCCTTTTAAAAAAATTAAGTAAATATAAAATTCACATAAAAAATTAATTTTTTAATAATTGACACTAATTTTTTTTTTAAATGCATTACATTTATACAGCTATTACTTATAGCTGTATCTAACTTTACTGATGGTGTAAAAGTCTTCTATCACCGTTGAATTAAAAAAGCGTCCGCATTAAAATATCAATCTTTGATCTACCAGCATAAATAGCAGCTACTACTAGCTAGACTGCGAATTAAACTACCAGCCGGACTTTGCCATTACAAGGAGAATGCTAGATGGGCTCGTAAGTTTGCCCCTTAATCTTACCTTTATGTATTTTAATTTTTTTAATTTTTACTTAATAATTAAAAATGTTAAAAAAAATACGTAAAAGATAATTAAAAAATAAAAGAACAAAAAATTTATAACCAGTGGTATGTCCAACGATGGTGAATAAACGTTAGGCGACCAGCTAACATGATTCGTCATTACAATTTCAACATTCGTTATTTTATTGTATAATGAATAATACTTATTTAGTATAAAATATGAGTTTTTTATTTTTATTTAGTAAGAATAATTATGTTGATAAGTGATCACAATATCTTACATTTAATATCGAGAGAAAATCAACATATACTTTTGTTAAAATTTGAATTGAATTCATGGAGTAAAATATCTTTTGTCAGAACATTCTTATTGGGTTCCCTTTAAAATTTCCTATAAATTAGTTAAAAAGTACATTTCTTAAAAAAAATTTTAAAACTTTACTCATCTTTCAAAAACCTTCTGCATCACATTCCATATTTGTTCCATATTCTATTAAAATAATATTTCTTTATTACTTTTTTCTCTCATTTCCATTTACAAATTTAGCTATTCAATATTTTTTCTTATGTTTAAATTATTACTCTAGTGAATATTTTAAATAAAAATTGAAATTATTTTTAATATTTTTAAAATTATTATTTTTTAATATTTTTGTAGTTATTTAAATTATTTTTAAAACTATTATTTAAAATTATAACAAATATTAATATGAGAGAAAGTGTAGATGATTGGAAGAAGATTTAATTTAATTTAAATGAATAAAATATTAATAAAAGTGATTTAAGAGATTATTTGAACAATTACTATTTATTTTCTAAACTTTTTTTTCAAAATTGAAAACCGGATAGAGGGAGATTTTGAGAGCATTCTCTAAATTTTTTTCTAAATTATAAAATAAATAAAAGGTTACGAGAAATCTAATGGAAACGCGCGGAAATAAAACAACATTTTTAAAAAATCAGAATATTTAAATTCAATCGTGCCATCACCCAATTAACAGGGGGAGCCCATGAATCCATGTCAATGGAGTATTGGTCCCATTTGCCCCACAGTTAACGAAGTTCACAAAGCTCTCAGGCCAGTCCCAAGAAAATGCTGGAGCGGGTCCTCTCCCTGCGCCGAGCCGCTCCGCCACACGGGGACGAAGCAGCCGAAAGCAACGACGATGGCGCCACAGACGAGTCTAAGACCAAGAAGCAGCAACTCCCACTCACGACCCGGGCCTTTAACTACCTTACGCGAATGGGTCCCATCGGACCCTGCCTCGCATTCCTCTTCCTCGCCTTCCTCGCTCTCCTCTCCTTGCTACTCTTCCACTCCCACAGTTTCGTTTGCGTCTCCTCCTACTACGACCCGGTTTACCGCTCCAGCTTCTTCGGGTTAGACGGTCTCGAATCGGATTTCGGATCCCTCGGCGTGCCCTGGTGTAAGCTTTTCTTATTACTCGGATCCGATCCATTTAAGTTTTTTATTTTGTTCACTATATTCATATCAAATCTCGTATCTTCGGTTCGAGATTTCATATATTAAGGGCATTTATAGTTTCAGATCCAGTGTTTGGTGTCTGATAAAAATGACAATGGGGTTTTAGTTATAAGTAATTTTTGTTACCTAAGAACTTGGAAGAATTGTGAAAAAATTGAACTAGCATTGAAGTTTCTAGAATGCTTTTGGGGAAAGGCTTAAGTTTGCTAATTTAATGCCTTTGCTTGCTCCGGATGACCAGAAACAAATAGAGGGGTTGAATTTTTTACATTTGTAGGGAGAGAAGTTTTTTTATAAGCGAATTTCAAAGGAAGACAACGATGCTGTGCATGCTTACTAAAATGCTTAATGGTGTGGAAAGTAGCGTCTTTAATGGAATCCAAATAAAAATGCGAGTCGGATTTAGAATTTGACCTATATGGGTACTTGCGTGTTCATGATGCGAAGCATGGCTCTTGTCGGTAAAATTTCAATCATAAGATGTTGGTTGTTGTGGTCCAAGTTCCAACAAGTAAGACTAGATACGATCCGACTATGAGTGTAATATGGTCCCTTATACTGCTGCTGCAAGATTATGGCAATACATATAATTGGGTATGGCTTCCTTTGTATACGTCCTGTACTTGGACTTATGTCTATTTCTTTGAATAAAATTATTACTTATAAAAAATATATATAATTGGGTATGGCTGAGATTTTGCTAACATGAGTCATGGCGCGCATAGGAGCACAAGTTTATCAGGATCCTTAAATTTAGGTTGAAATCATTGGTTTGAATTTTCTTGTTGATAAGTGAAATATAAAAACAAAGGGATTTGGCAAAGGTGGTATTCACTGTGCCTGGGAAATGTTACCCAGGCAAAGTGTCTCAACTTCCTTGCACAAATGATAAATCTATGCCTCATATGTTTTTTTTTATAAGTAATAAATTATTTCATTGATAAATAGATAGGCATAGCCTTGGTACACTAGAAGTATATATGTGAATACACCTATTTAAGAACTGAAACAGTTACAAGGAAATCATGGAAGTTGTGACCATTCAAATCTAAAGCAATGGCCCACAAAAACAAAGTCTTCCAGAAAAAACTACTAAACTCTTCCGAGGAGCGTTCATGATCCTCAAAAAGCCTCTCATTTCTTTCACACCAAATACACCAAAAAATACATATGGGAGCCATCTTCCACATGGCTGCGATATGTGGTGTCCTAGTGATCCCTCTCCAGCTTGCTAACAGTTCAACCACCCTACCCAGCATTACCCAAGCTATCCCCATTCTGCTGAAAAAGTAGTCCCAAATATCCCGTGTAAAATCACAATGTAAAAGTAGATGGTCCGCCGTTTCACCACTATTTCTACACAAATAGCACCAATCCGTGATTATAAGGCCACTTGATCTAAGATTATCTATGGTCATAATCTTCCCTAGAATGCGTTCTAGACAAAGAATGCGGCCTTGGTTGGTGCTTTACTCCTTCATACGTTGGTTTGAATTTAAAATCACTATGTTACATTATCCAGAATTGTGTGATTTTTTTATTCTTATCTTGGCAAAAGGCAGATCGAAACATGGAAAAACGGTTGAATGGACGTCTAAGGATTTACTCAATGGCTTGGAAGAGTTCGTACCTATATATGAAGCTCGGCCAATTAAGAACAACATGTATGGGATGGGTTTTGACCACAGCTTCGGGCTATGGTTCATTGCTCGATGGCTGAAGCCAGATTTGATGATTGAGAGTGGTGCTTTCAAGGGGCATTCCACTTGGGTTTTGCGGCAAGCAATGCCAGACACGCCAATTGTGTCACTTTCACCCCGACATCCCGAGAAGTATCTCAAGAAGGGACCTGCTTATGTTGATGGAAACTGCACATACTTTGCTGGAAAGGACTTTGTTGATTTTGGAAATGTTGATTGGGGAAGTGTGATGAAGAAACATGGGATTACTGATCTGAATCGGGTTCTTGTATTTTTTGATGACCATCAGAATGAATTGAAAAGGTAATAACTATATCCCATTTAACACTTTTTCTCATCATTTTTTACTGCCCTACGGTGGAATTGATTATTCTGTTTTTCCACATCTTGTTTTTGACAAGCAGAATAAAGCAGGCCCTTAAAGTTGGCTTCCGACATCTTGTTTTTGAGGATAACTATGACACTGGAACTGGAGATCATTATTCCTTAAGGCAGATATGTGATCAATCTTATATAAGAGGTGCTTGCTCTCCCTTTTAGCTCTTGTTTACTTGGGCCATTTGCGCTACATAAGCTTCTTGCTTCTGTATCGTGATGTACACATTGCTTTTGTTGTGTTGATTATAGCCTTATGGTTCCTGGCTTCCTGCCTCTGTAAGTACTCATAAAGTCAGTTTATTTCAATAATTTAGGAGGTGGCCACAGCTGTTTTAGAGACAGTGATGAAGCTCGGATTAGATCAAAAAGAAATAAATTCTGGGAGAAAGGGACGGATATAGACGAACTTTGTGGGCCGGGTGAAGCATGGTGGGGTGTTAGAGGGTATATGCGGGATAACTTCAACCACAGTAATCAGCAGATCTCCCATGCAGAACACTTTAAGAACAGCCGTTTTCTGGAATCAATTCTTGATGTTTATTGGGAACTCCCTCCGGTTGCTGGACCTTCTCTTACTCATCAAACAAGATACGATCCGGCTCGTGCAACCAGTCCTATTGTTGAAGATGGTCGGTATGGGTTGTACCAGCGGCTCGGTCTAACCAGGCTGGAGACTTCTACATTTAATGGATATACTCAGATGGTTTATGTTCAGATATCAAAACAATAGTTTTAAATCTGTGTAGATGAGAATGCACTTTTTTAGCTTGCATGGTATTTTATATTATGCACACGTAAGTTTTCTCCTTATTGTTGTGTCGACTGTTTTCCACCTTTACTACGAGAATCCATCCAGAGATGATCTTTTTTCCTTGGAAGCATAACAGGGTAAATTGGCCATCGGTCTTTTCTCTCTAATGCGAGTATAAGTGCTCTCATCACTATCCTTTAAATTCATCACGTGTCTAGCGTAGAAGTGCCACATTTAACTTTTTTTTAACGTCATGTCCAGATTGTTAGTGATTCTTCTGTAAAATAGAATTCGGGGAGAGAAGAAGAGAGATTTACAAACATCAACCAATCCATTTACACAACAATTGGAATTCAGAAATACAAAGCAGAGATGCCACTTAAACTATATAATAATCTGATGTCTCCAGTAAATATACTCTACCAGCTTACACGTAAATCTAATATCTCAAATGCATATATATGATTTTAAAACAGAATACCAAACTAAAAATTCATTCAGAGCTTGCATTGCCACAGGTAGCAGCACCTCCTTTCTGTTCTTGCTGATACTTACACACAAGTTACGAGACTCTTGCACTTCTCCAGGCCCTTTCGCGCTGGCTTTCAAGCAGGCACACTTGTTTGTTCGTTCTCAGCAGACTACATTTTGAATAGAAACAAAGAACATAGATCGAAGTTAAAGTTCATGGTTAATAGTAGAGTATTGAGTGCCTATTAATGCTTAAACAAAGTCTAATGTTGGAGCATCCTATATTAACTGACAAATCATCTCATGCTAAGTGCATTAATCCTAATAGAACATACCTAACCCAATTGCCTCCGAGCCTTTCATGATCCTTAGCCTCCTACAGGAGTCGGTGAACATTCTGTGGCAATAAACAAGGTAACTTTAAGAAGGGATTATAATCATGGCTGAAATGGATAAACTTTAACAACCTGTTGTTTTAAATCAGATCAAAACATTCAGCAAGTTGACTATATTTATAGAAAAGTAGGGAATTAATTCACAAGCTGTGATGGTTAATCACATCGCATCGTGTGTAGAAAAATCAATGGTTAATTATTTCAGTTTGGAATAACAAGCAACATCAAATTAGGAAATCATGCAGGATTTTGAGTTGAACCTTTGAAATCACAGATATTTAAAAAAATTAGAAGGAAAAAGAAATCACATATATGAGGATAGCACTTACTCCCAGGGGACATCACCAACAAGCATCCAATCCCCATCCTTGTCTTCATATGTCAGCACATATTCAGAGCCATGAAGAAGATCCCTCAAACAACTCTCGTTTAGGCCATCCCGCCCTCGAAGTCCACGAGAACTGCACTGCCCTGGATCACAGTCATTCAGGATATGAATAAATTACCCTTCTGCATAAATATGCCATCATGCAATCTTGAGCAAACACTCTTCTAATATAACATACAAATACCAGTCTTCTCTCTCTCTCTCTCTCTCTCTCACGCCAACGGAAAGATCACACCTAAAAAAATGGAAATCACATACGTATAGGCAATAAAAACTGCAGTGTAACGATTGGGTTTTGTCTTCAATTTTATTACAGTTCATTATTAATAGTTCCTTTGCTGCAGTCCTTAGTATATGACAAAAGGGAGTTAATAGAAATCCTGAGTTTCCCCGGATGACTTGATATACAGTTCCAGCCAGTGGAATCGTGTATCTGGGATTTTACTCTCCAGAAGTGGGTCCAAAGGGTCCTGCTGATGTTCCACATCATTGAAAGAAAGGGGTTGTAGGCCATGTTGGAGGAGATATGAAAATGCATTTAATGTATATTTTAAGGTCGCACATTCTTTTGCTTTCAGGCTAAAGAGAGAGTACCAATGGTAAAGCAGCTAAACATCTTCTCCAGAGCCGATGACAGTTCCATATAATTTTTATACGTTTTGAGATCAACCTTCCTTAGGTATGGAGCACCGTCCATGCTAACTTTTACATAAAGGCATCCAAATCCAGTTTTGCCTTCAGCCTCATCGGCAGTTTTCGTCAAATTGGAGGCCATGCTGTTTTTTCTGAATGAACGAATTGGGGGCCATCCTACAACCTGTGCCCTGTTGCAACAATTTTATGCTACGTGATTCACGCTCAATAGCAAGTACATATTCTCTAAAAGAAAGTAGTAAATGTTAAGAAATCATCATATAGATTAGCATTTAATACAATAAAAGAACAAAAAAAGTGAAAAACATAATATAATTAAAAGATCAGATATTAATAGCGCACAAGACGTCATTCTGATAAAACCACAGTATTTGTTTTGAGAGATGATATAGCTGAACAAAACTTTCCATGCAAAACACCTAGTCTGGAGACTAAGGCCCCGTTTGTTTACACAAAACCCCTATCTCATCTCATCTCATCTCATCTCAATCATTACAACTTTTTCAAATCTCCATACAAAAATATAATAAACAATTCAACTTTTTCAAATTTCAACATAAAAATAATACTAAAAAATATATTCTATTAATATTTTATTCAACTACTATTCAAAACATCTCATCTCATCTGTGTATCCAAGCGGGGCCTAAATGGCAGAAAAACGTGTGAAATCATCTTTTGGCAAAACCAGTACGACATAAAACTAAAAGCCAGCGGCCAGCTCTATAACTTTTCCTCAAAACTTTCAGCAATCGGTTTTTCGACAAGTATAACCAAATTAACAAAGAGAAACGCGATTAACAATGCGAAGAATGGGGAGCTTACTTTGCAGCAGGAGCACTACCATGTTCATTTGCGACAGGAATCTGAGGCTTCTTATCCTGAACTGGCTTTGAAGATTGAGGAACAGAACTAGACTCTTTCATGGTTGGTGTTGCGAGAGGACATGACTGCTGGGTATTATTCTTACCCTCTAAACCAGCAAGAGGCTTCCCACTATTCCTACTTCTAGTGGAGAACAAAACAGCTCCTTTACCCAAATCAACCTCAGATCCATTAGACATAGATAAAACCCATTTCCCAGAAGAACCATCAATGGCATCATAGAAACCCCTCTTAGCCCCAGACACACAGTTTTTTAGAGTGCTCAGAGAATATCCATCATTCTTATCCTCCAAGTCCTTACCAAAAAGGGAGACCCCCAGTCCTGGTTTTCTCTCTGGGACCTCAGACCCAGGCAAGCCAAGTGTCAGCTCCGTCTCCTTGAGGTTGAGAGTAGAGCTCTTCTCAACGTCAGTGGAGAGAGTAGAAGAGGAGGAAGATGAAAGCTTTTCAGAGCTTCTTTCCATTGAAGAAGCCTCTGATAAGCCTATGTAATTATGTTCCAGTGGTATAGACATGAAAGTTACACAACTCAAAGAAACACAAGTATAACTCGAGGAAAAGGCTGCGAAGAATATGGATGAAGAGAAGGAATAATATGGTTGATAACCTGAACAGAGGGTAGACTGTAGACACGAGAGAGAGAGAGAGAGAGAGAGAGAGAAGAGCATAAAAGTTAAAACACCACTCTGGTTAGCCCTGCGGGTCTGGTTTTTTTGATACAGAAAAGAAGCTTCTTTGGCATTTCTGTAGCAACCTTTTTTTTTTCACAAAAACTCCTCACAACCTCTTATTATTCATCCACACTCTACACTCTACATTTTTTTTAAAATTATTTTTAAATTATTTTTATCAAATATTTTTTATATGAATAGTGAATACAAAATTTGAAATATTTTAAAAAAATAAATTCAATTTTTTTTAAATATTAAAAAATATTAAAATATATAGAGTATGAAGTGTGGGTGAATAGTAAGAGATTATGTAGTAAAACCTTTTTTTTCACCCGCCTTTTCTATATACTACAGAAACGAAATCTGATCTCTCTCAGATCTCCAAAATTTTCTTTTTTGGCGTTGCTTTGAGGAATTTGAAACTCTGTGAGCAATGCCGATTCTAGCACATAATCTGTGCCCAATAATATTATTTATTGTGTCCAATTTTATGAAAATATATAAGAATTTAAAACTTGACTAACAAGGAATGCGTGGTATGAATTTGACAGATTATTCGAGAACAAACAAAGCCGAAATTAAAGATTCACCAAATCCTTCATCACCGGTAGAAAGAAAAGAAAAAAAAAAGATATTGTTGTGTATTCTCTCTTAAAAAATTGAATAAATTTAAATTTACATAAAAATTTTATTTTTTTAATAATAAATTTTATTCTTTTTAAAAATAAATGAACTGCACCTAAACCATATAAGTAGCATTATTGAAAATAAAAATATAAAAAATCTTTACAACCTCTTATTATTCACTCACACTCCACATTCTATATTTTTTTAAATTTTTTTCTTTTATCGAATATTTTTTATATAAATAATGAATAAAAAATTTAAAATAGTTTAAAAAGAATAAAAAATATATTAAAAAATATTTAATAATTTAATAATTTAAAAAAAATAAAATGTGAAGTGTTATATAAATTATGTAACAAAACCTATAAAAATAAGGTAAGAACAGCACGGACCAGAACGGTATATAACTTAGTTATTTTATTCTGTACCCATTAATCGCAGTACCGACACTGCCACTAAAATACACCATAGTCCACTCGGTCAATGTTCAGCAAAAAGTGAATTTTAGCACAGAATGAGAGGGAGAGAGAGAGAGAGAGAGAGTCCAGCATACCAAGAAAGTAATTGCATGAAAATGGTCTCTCTTTTTTCTGTACCTGGGGACAAAATTCTAAACTGCGATCATATCCCCTTTGAAGATTTTTCTCAGAAGTGGAACAAACAAAAGAATCAAACAGAGATAGAACTTCAGGAAGAAAGAAACCTTTAAAAATCCCACAAAATTCGAAATTTGTTGAAAAGGATAAAGTTTTTGGATAAAAATAAAATTAGGCAAATAATTAGATATCTTTTAATATATATATTTGTAAAAAAATCACTAAAAGTATCATGCTATATAAATAAACATACGGAATTGATTGAATAAATCTTATTTAATTTTTCTTCTGAATGCAAAGTCGAGCTCTTGTTCAATGTACTAATTAATTATCTCCCAAAGCTCCAATAATAATACAAGTGACATGGCCCACTTTAAAGTGACTTGGAGCGTGACTCATGAACAGTTTATTGATTTGACGTAATTAATTAAAAAAAATCAGAATCTTGTATGATATTTAATTAGAGTGCATTGAAATAAAAAAGTTTGAGAATTTAAACATTATTATATAATAAATCAGATTATATTATATCAGGAGGATATATCTAAGTCGACAAAAGAAATTAAATAAATATCAAACTCGTAAAAAAAATTAAAAATAAAATAAAAGATGTTAACTCGACTCTTCTCTAGGTTTTTTATTTTTATTTTTTTAAACTGTGTCGTGGTGTGACCTGTCGGGTGAATCTTCATTTTCACCACGCCCGTATCCAATCGTAATTATTGTGTAATCCAAAAGTGGGAACGCGTGCGACCAATCTGACGGTTTTTTTCAGGAGCTCAGGATCCAACGGCGAATATACTTCCACATCATCATTAGCGTTAGTTGGGGGGAACATAAAGACACGCAACGGCGTTCAGTCGTTGAAGTTGAGTTGACCGTTGCAGTCTGGTAAACCCGTAACCGTTTGACTCGCGTGAAATACCCATGATCACTCACATGTTGTCATGTCATGTTCTTACCGGACACATGATTATTGAAGCCAAGTAGCCAACTTGTTATATTTTCTCCAAAAAAATGTAAGTCAAAGGTTATGTTTAATAGACATTCCTGCTCTTTATGTCTTTTTTTTAATAATTTTTCTAATCTTTTCTTACTTTCAGGTTTCATCAAAGACCGCGCTACAAAGATCGAGACTTCAATAGAAGAACTCGACCGATTAAGTGTAGAGAAACAGTTTTTACAATTATTCTCAATTTATTTTATCTTATTTTATTTAATTATTATAATTTTTTATATAAAATAAAATAAATAATTCTAACTTTTTTAAATTTAAAAATAAAAATAATATTAAAAATATATATCCATATATAATATTTTATTTAACTTTTAATTTTAATTTCTACTTATCTTATTTCATATATAAAAACAAACAAGGCCTTATATTCATATGTTACAATTTACTTCTACATTTTATACTTATATAATTTTTTTATAGAGTGTAAAGATTTCATAAAATGTAGAGAGATTTTTCATAAGGTGCATAGTAGTAAATAATAGCTGATGAGAATCATTTTTCTAAGTGTAAATATATTTTTTTAATCATTTTTAATACATCTTTAAATATTTTTAAAAAATAAAAAAAATATCGATTCACTAATATTCACTTATTTAATTATTAAGTAAAAAATAAATTAAAATAAAAAATTCAATCGGTCACTTTTATCAGTTCAACTAGTATTTTTCTTCAATAAATTAAGAAATTATCCACCAATCAAAATAAATGAATAATTAGGATTTTTAAAATTTTATATAACAAATCTAAAACTTAAATTTATAATCAAAAGATGCATAAAGTGAATAACATCATATTTATTATTGTTTGTTTGAATCTTTAAAATTATTCCACTTTAGATTTTAAAGTTCGAACAAAAACCTTTTAAAAATATGATACATAAATAAATATGACTAATATAGATTAGGATTGCAAGAGAAAATCAAACAACCGAAAATCGACCGATTTGTTCGGTTTCGGTTTCCAAAAATTGAAACGGATTAAAAATCGGCTCAATATCAGTTTTCATAATTTGAAAATTGAAGTGGATCGAACCGAACGAAAATATATATATTTTAATATTATATATTATACGTTATATATATTATACATAATATAAAATTAATATAATCTAAAATTTTAATTTTATTATTTATGATTCCTTAATATAAACTTAATCTTAAATATAAATACAAATATTTCACCGTATATAATTGTAATTTTTCTTCAAGCTAAGCAGTTAGTCTGTAATTTTTTTTTATATATTTTTGAATTGGACCATTTATTTTGATTGTTGCATTTGCAATTTTTTTGTTTATTTATTTTAAATTTTGTTTATTTTTGCTAATTATTTATTTACGTGCATGTTTTAGACTTTTAGTTTTAGCCCTTGGGAATGTTGTTAGGTGTAATTTTTAATACTTAGTTTAGGCATTACTAAATGCATGTTTTAATTAAACTAAGTAGTGCATTTTGTCTAGTACTTGTTTTTAGCTTTTGTTTGATTAATTAATTATACGCACGTTTTGGACCCTAAAAATCATATTTGTGTTAACAAAAGTATTTATTTGGATTAGAAAAACCAACTAGCTTAAAAAAATAAAAAATAAAATAAAATCACATCTGTAAAACCGAATTGAGATTAAAAAAAAATTGAAGTTTCGATTCTCTAGATGAATCGGTTAGTTTTAGTTTTCAAAATTATCAATCGAAGTAGACCTATTCAATTCAACAACATGTTAAAAATTGGATTAAGTCGAACTGGTTATATCTCTAATATAAATGACATTATAAAATCAATGTTCATTTGAAAGATCCAAAAGATATAAATCGATTCATGATGGTGAAAATGAACCTTGCTTCTTATACTCAAATAAATTAAAAGATAAAAGAAAATACCTTTTAAAAAAACTAAAATTTCCAAAGACGTACTAAGCTTTTTGTTGAACTTTAATCAACCCTTTTTCAAAAGAAAACGTTTTCGCTACTATTTTTAAAGTGTGCACACCGCGTATGATCTCCACGTACGGAACGCTGTCGGATCCGCAAACAATAAAGTAAGGTCACGATAGGAATGATAAGAAAAAGTACAATTTTTTAAAATTTTAAAATAATAATATTATTAAAAAATAATTCAACATTCAATTTTTATCTTAATTCAATATTTAAATACAACATTAATTTGCTTGAGCAGAGAGGTTATTAATAGTTAAGGGATTGCAACTATATATGCCACCGCGGTCATTGCTGGACGTCTTCTTATGTCAAATGTTATTTTTTTTCATATTTTTTTTCATATTTTTAAATATTTAAAAAAATAAAAAATACATCAATATAATAATAAAGTTTTTTTAATTATTAAATAAAAATAAATACATGAACTAACAAAATGAAAAAATAAAATCTTGGAGAATAGTATAATTTCCATAATAGTTAAAGAGCATTGCTATGCATCATCCTATACACCACACACCAATGTGTTTTTTATTTTTTTTTCAATTTTTTTTTTATTTTACTCTTCTTAAAATATTTATATTTTTTTATTCATCATTCATATAATACACATTTAATAAGAGAAACAAATAAAAAAAAATAAAAAAAGTTATAGTATGTGGTGTGTAAGATGATGTAAATATTAATTCATAGTTAAATGACTTAGTTAATTAGGTGATGGAGAATGGATGGGCGTGAAAGGCGCACAATTGCTCCCCCGCCATATGTGTGAGTAAATGTTAAAAGGTGCTTTTTATTTCAATTTTTTTTAAATATGTTTAAATATATATTTTTTTAAATGTCAATATATTAATAGTCATCCACCCTGCTGCTTGGATATTTTTCTTATCTGAATAGTCATTTAAAATATATTATTATTAGAATATAAATTCTTTTTTTAATAATATATAAAGCATGCAGTTCTATACAGTGAAATTTTATTACGTATGAACCGAATTGATGGAATGTTTGTAGGATTAAACAACTCTCTATAATCACATGCTTTATTTGAGTAATATATCTAACTCTAAATTGCTCAACAATTTAACACGACACAAATGATAATTACTTTTATGGAATGACGTTGGGTATGGAACATTTTTCTTGTATTTTTGATATCTTATAATTTTCAAGTTCTTCAAGATATCATCATCATACCTAAGTTCTTCGAGTTTTTGGCAGAAGACAAAGGAAGGGATTGCATTTGGATGATCTCTATCAAAACATGAATCTTTTCCAAGCTGTTTTATTTGACTATGAAGTTGGGGTATCTCACAAACAGGGACCAAGCTAGAATTGAAATCTTTGGAGGCCAATGAGAAGCTGCATTAATAAATACCATTTTTGTTTGGAAAAAAAAATGAGAAAAAAAAGAAGGCAAAATTTAAGACGAAGAAAAAAATATGCTTTTTCAAGATTCACAAGTATAAGAAATTCAGGTAATTTTTAATTAAGAAGTGCAAATTAAGTAAATATACACATTCGAAAAACAAAAAATAATATTGAATGAGATATGTGCAAAATTTGGATAAAATGAGTTACTAAAGAAGACTTCATATCTTTCCATATTTTAAGGCTTCGTTTCGATAGTAAAAATATTTCATCTCATTTCATCTTATCTCATCGCATCTTATCATTATAATTTTTTTAAATTATCGCATAAAATATAAAAAATAATTTAACTTTCAACTTTTATATAAAATTATCTCATTTTATATAAGATAATGTTTTAAGAAATTTAAGAAAAATTTTGCATATTTTTTCTCTATAAAATTTCTTTAGAAATCAATTTTTTATTTTTTATTTTTTAATCTACCCACAAATTGAAACGAAGGACAACATGGCCAATACTACTTCGAAAAAAAAAATATTTTTTATGTGATGCACACTGTTTGAGTGGGGGCCATTAATCCAACGCAAGGATAGAAATTCGTCCTATATATCTTCCAAACTTCTGGCCGAAACTTCTTTTTTCCTTAAATCTTGGGGGTGGGGCCTCCTGCCGTCGTCTCGTTTTGACACGAAATATCTGGTCACTTAATTGTTCTTTTTTTCTCACAAAAATATACTGATCATCTTTATCACATGCCTTATATATAATTGCTTGCTCCTCGATAATATCCAGATCCGTTTTGCAAACATTTCTACGTACAATGACATAATTTGCTTGATCATGAACATCGATCGAATATATATATGGCCCATCATCATGATCAGAATGCATGGTGCAGCTTTAAAAACGTATACACTGTTTGAAAAGGAGTTCTTCCATGCATATCATATCATCCACAGTCCACAGATTAATCTGTGGACTGTAAAATTCCCTCGTGTTTCAACGTACACGTGACATGCTGCATTTATCTCATTTATGGAGTGTTCAAATATATAATGCCGCCGTTTTATTTTTCTAAAATAAAAAATTTGAAATATTTCTTGCTGGATTGCAACTTTGGTGTCGGGGATCGATTTTCACTATTCATTATTCCACCAATATTAATTATTTGTTCTATGATTCATAAATAAATAAAATTATTTGATCTAAAAAGCTCGGGATCACTAGTCATGGTTGAACCCAAAATTTCAGGAACAACCGTCTCTCCTGGGCAAGGATCGTTTAAACAGTAATACGAGGATGCAGCTCTGTTCTACCGTTCATATTTGAAGTTTTACTAATGTAACTACCCGTATAGAAATATATCGTCCGATAATATTATCTTCTACTCTCTTATGATCTTATGATCCGTACATTATTGCGATCATGATATGGTGTTATCCATGACAATACTTATTCAATTTGTTAATTTAAAAGTTAAAAATTAGTCTAACGATTGGGATAATGCTATATCTAAAGTGTAATAAGAATGTAAGCTGGTCCATGTCGAGATACCACAATCCATATGCTTTATAAGTACCATCATAGTAATGGCTCTCACATTTGCATTTAGATATTGAAGTGATATCAGATGATCTAAGTTGATATGTAAATATATAGTAGTATTTTGTGGGTCCCATTAATATGTATTTGAATGTAAATATGTTGATATTTATATTTGAATATATGAAGTAGGATGAGATGAATTTAACTTTTTTATAAAAAATTGAAAAAATAATAGATACTATCAATGATTGATTTGAGACGGATTGGAGTCTGCTTACCAACCAAACACAGTCATTTCTAAAGACTGGAGAGCAAATGAAGTATGATTTTTTGTTGAAATATAAGACTATATATTAATTTGGTCATGATCGTCTAATGTGGTCGATCCAACCTTACAATTTACACGAAGAAAAATATTCTATGCATGCACAACACATTACACAAGTCACAGTGTGAATGCAATCTTTCATGCTCATAATTCATTAATGCTTCCGTTGATAATGATGGAAACCTAATAATGTTGCAACAAATTCAGAAGCTAAGATATCAAAAGGTGTAAACCACAAATAGGCACGTCAATGCATATGCATGGGTCGGAGCACTACATCAAATTAAATTCTATCCTAAACGTGATTAATTTGATTGATATCTATATATATATGTCGGAATATTAATTGTAAGAGGGTTTTTGTATTTATAAAAAATATCTTATTATTATTAACATGATAGTCATGTATTCCCAGTTGAGAAGTGTTACAGTCAGAAAGAGATTCTATAAAAAAAACTCATATATAGATTGGCATTGTTTTAATTTATATGATACGTTACATTTACTTTACAATAAAAATTAGAACTTTATAATCTAACATATCACATTAAGCCATGATGTCAATATGTGAGTTTACTTTTATAGAACATTTTTATAGTTAAAGTATTTCTCTTTTTAATTTCATCCATGGGACGTACTGTCTAAAGGTTTCGTAACTTTTGAGGAGTGATCCTCCTAAATTAAGGCAGTTTTGGTTCTTTTTCTGAAAGAGGAAAACCAATTCTAGCTCCACTAATTCCATGCGCATCAATTACTAATTCTGAAAATGCATGGTGATCTAAGCGTGCACGTACAAATAGTTCTCGAATCTTTTGTTGCAAAGTGTGTCAAAAGGAGAAATGATTCCAGGGCACAAGAAGACGTTCATGAGTAGCAAATTAAAGAACCAATCACTGCAAAGAAGAAGGCTTTCCACGTTGATGGAACCTGGAAATATTGGTCGGTACTGCTGATCAACACTACTATCTAGCTAGCTAGGATCATATATATATATATAAATGTATGTGTATGTACATACATACATATATATGTTGTACAAAAATAGAAATCAGAAAGAAAAAGAAAAGAAAAACTAGAAGAAGCATCATGTGATCAAGTACTCGGAATAAATGGGACAAGTTATATATTCATTCCTTAGTGCTTAAAATTGTATTTTTATTTTATTTTTTATATAATTGTAATAAGTTTTACATATTTTATAATTGTAATGAACATATTTTATAATTGTAATGAATTTCGAGGTCCAATTGAAGTTTAAACTGAAATAGAAGAGCAGAATCATGATTTCATCTCCAAGCCCAAGCCCAAGCCCAAGCCCAAATCCAAATCCAAAAACCTTTACGATAAATATCCCTACCCACGGATCTCATGCCCCCCCACGGCACCAATCCCTTCAGGCCTTCACTCTCATCATTATGCTTCCATTTTGCACCGAAACCCCACTACCTCCGGTCAATACACATACTGTCATTTTTATAAAAATGATGATTTTTTTAGAAAATATCATCATTTTTATTTCAAAAATAACTTCAATTTAAAAAGGTATTTAATACGTAATACAACTAACAATTAACGTAGGAGATCTCGCTATTGTAAGGATGTCAATTTTACACGAAAAGTGGACTAAAACAGTAATTTTGGGACATAATAAAATCAAAAAAGTTTAAAGTACCCTTTTGACGATAAAACAAGTTACTGCTGCATCGTTCACGGCCGGGCAGGCTGCCCTAAAATTACATTGCAACTTACTCCAGTAGTACTGCTCCTTCCAAAAGCAACCGCCTTCTCTGGTTGTGAAGCCTGAAGAGAGCAGAGCTGAGCATCGCCACCTCTCTCTCTTTCAAAGCCAT
>QEOT01004122.1:52955-68170 GCA_003123785.1 Pterocarya stenoptera
CTTTGAGAGCTAGGCTTGTCTATGGGAGCCCTAATATGAACCGATCTGTTAGCTTTGAGTACATGAACCGCCAATTAGTGTGGAATGAATTCTCGGTAACTTTTGCCCCCCATTATTAAGTTTTGCAGTTTAATTATGGAAATCTTAATTCGAAAGAAAGCACTGAATTCAAAACAGTAAGTTCAAGTCTTTGAGGCTGTTGTAGGATTTACTTCATTCACTTACTTGTAACTTGGCCTGAGAAGTTGTTCATCCTAGGCAAACAAACCTTTATCTGCTTCTTGCTCGAAATTGTGAATTTAAAAAGTAATTGCCCCTTGCCAGTATTTTCTGTATAGAAAAATCTGTCATCTCAATCACTTTTTCCTGCATTTTTTTCAAGTTTATAGGGAAATCAATTGTTGGTCAGATAACCTCACAAGTAGAAGAAGCATTCTAAATAGATTACAAAGACATTCTTTACCAAAACTTTATTTAAGGATAGAATTGTTTTTTTTCATAAGTATTTAAAGATAAGAGTTGTAGAGGATGCAGATTGTTTTTCCAATTCTGTAAATCCTTCGATGTGTGCAAGGTGAATTTAAGTGTCTAGTGTGTCATTGGTAACTGAACTTAAAACTTTCTTGGAGTTTCTTATTTCATTGTTTTGCTAAATAGCGCCACACATTTTTTTCTGTGGAGGAAAAAAAAAATCTGCAGGGGAAAAACTTATAAACGATTATTACATGGGGAATAGGTTTTTTTTTTGGGGATTAAATAGCTTGAAACTTTCTTTTGCTTTACAAGGTCAAATAGCAATAAATCCCAAATCCATTATTATCGTGGTCTTTCCTCTAAGCATTTTTCTTTGGTTGATGAACAATTCCATCAAAGCCAAAAACATTTTCTAGCATATGTAATGCGAATAAAATATCCCAGATTCTGGAATCTATGAACCGATCCTTATTACGTAGGTCAGACATGCATGCCTTTCTTAGAGTTATCAACAAAACTGGAAATTGTGACTTACATTTAGCTTGAGTGACTCCCACCTTGTCCATCCACAACATGTGCCAAGCTAAACTATACTTCTTTGGGGATGTGATTTATTTTGGAACTTACAGCTCGTTTGGATCTTGGCTGATGGCAGGAGATGTTGTTGCTGCTTCTTCCTCTTCTCAATTCATCATCCGTAAGAAAATTTCTTCACCCTGCGGATAAATCTTCAAGTTCCACAGAGGATGACACTACTTGCCCCATTTGTCTGGCTAGTCCAACCATTCCGTTTCTTGCTGTCCCTTGTCGACACAGGTAGTTCTTCTCTTTCCCCCTGCGGGTAACCTTTGAAATTACTTTTTTGACTGATGGCCTAACAGGGCAGATACTTATGGCATTTCAGCCCAAGTGTTGGGGCTGTAAATGCAAGCCGACTAGATCAATTAGGTATATTTTATTCTATGAGTCCATGTAAATGAGTTGGTGATCTTGCATCAAGGCTACTGTTCGAATTATTACAATACTATGCAGATGGTTATCAAAAAAGGAAAAAAAAACCGTTAAACGTAGTGTCGTTTTTCGTGCTTGCAGATACTGCTATTACTGCCTTAGGACGCGGTGCGCTGCAGTTCCTTTATTCAGATGTTCCAGGTGCAGTGAGCCCGTCACTGCTATGCAGCAGCATGGCGGGGTGAGCAATTTAATCCCAAAAAAATGATTAATATTACATAGGGAAGGGAGAATGAAAATATTATATCAAAGCATTAATATTTATAGTAGAGGAATGTATAAATTAATGCTTTGAAGTAACAGTACTTTTTATTAATTAAAATAGTAGCAAAGAAATAATTCCCTCATGTAAAAGCATTATTCCACTATTGAGTGGGATGATTCATTCTTTGTCATCTTTCCAATGTATTAACTATATAATATTCAAGATATCCCATTGCTTTCTCTCATTAATTTTGTTCCAAGCAATATTTGAATGGTCAGTCGAAGTGGGTTTTTAGCAATACCAAAGGATGATTATTTTGGTTTTGTCTCTTCAACCCGATCGAGCATCATATTTTGAAATGAAGCATATAATAGATATATATATATATAGATAAGAAAGTTAATGATCATATCTACTACTTATGAGCATGTTTATTTATAAGAAGAATTAAATTAATGATTTAATATATCTGAAGTTTTTTTTTTTAAAGAAAATGATGGCGCCCAAATTTTATATATTTCATTTTTTTAAAAATTAAAATATCTAGATTTGATTAGCAAAAGAGAGTGTTAAAAAACGAAAAAGGTCAAGGGTGGTATTTTAAATTTGACCTTTGAAAAAGTTGCCTTTATCCGATCCTTCTCCGTACATATAAAGGATCAGAAAAAAGAAATTGTGGTCACAATGTGGCCATGCCACTAACCCAAATACCATAATTCTTTTGAGCTAAAGCGGCTGTCATGATCTCTTCTTTATTGCCGATCATTTCAGTGCAGGAGTGGATACTGATTATCATCGACCCTGAGTCTAGATTGAGATTAAATTTTCAAGAAAAATATAATTTTCAAATTTTTGTAGTTTTAATGTTAGATTTTATTTGGAGAACATGGAATGACATTGTCCACAACCATGCAATCCGTTTTTTCTCTAAAGGCAAAAGAACAATTGGATTTTTATTATTAAAAAAAATCTACAGGCATGAAAAGGAAAGTTGAAATCTCAGGAAATGTTGAAATGGCAAGCCCCGTCAAGAAATCAAAATAGTATATGATTCAATGCAGCAGTAAAGGACTCTTTCTCTACGTTATGGAAATTTGGACAACAAAAAATCATTCTACAAATCCAGTTATTACATAAGCTTATGCAGCATTGCTTGTAATAAAGATGACAGAATACTTTAAAAAGGTTTAACAATTTTGGAAGGCGATGCCTAGCTTGTGATATCAGCCATACATGGCGAAGCTATAGTTTGGCAGATAAATCCAATTATTGATGGCATCATTCATGTATTACAAAATCCAAATGATTGGAGCGTTAAAAAAATTAATCGATTTCAAAATCAATTTGTGCCCCCGGTCTCGCAGTAGGCAACAACCAACCTTGCTTTTCGTAGCAAATTCTTAGAGAATCTACCTACTTGTATTTTGTATATTGAATCATTGACAGCGGCAATGACCCTCCCTTTATCATATTGTAATATTTTTCCACATTAATGATTGGTCATAATTTACTAGTGCTTAATTTCCATTTTCCTTTGACCCACATGACCAAATTAAAGTCATTGAACTACGAATATCGTTTAAGTGGTACGGTGCTGTCCCACGTAAGACGGTTGGTTTCTTAAATTTTATATATATTTAAATAGTTGGTCAGTCAACCAATGTTAATTAGCCGATGCCTTTTATTATTTTTATTACAATTAATAGAAAAAACCCACGATTCTTAATAATTTGTTGCCTGCTCTAAATTTTACGTAGAAATGCATGGCCTCATGAGTAAAAGATATATGTTGGTGTGAAAAGCATGCATGCATGCATGATTATTATTAATATTGAGGAGGCCAGAGACATGATCAAGCTAGCGGCTAATTTTGCGCTAACAAATATCTGTATAGTGAACATATAATATATATAATTAAATTAATGGGTTTTTAATCTTAATTATATAATTAATCGCTCCATGTTGAAATCACTATATTATATGCGAAAGGATCAAATTAAGAATCAAATGGAAACTATTTTTTTTAGAGCCTAGCTAGTGGGCTCGCGCGGTGATCATGAAGCAGTTGCAACTCTTTCCAATGAATAATCAGCATTAAGATCCTGAAAAATGATGATCATATAGTACTTTTGCCAACACTATCGATGATCAGCTCGATCAGTTTCCTAAATAATATCGTCTAAGAAATCAAAGAATGTTGTACTCTCTCTCTAATAATTAAGCTCTCAAATCACCTGGTGAATATCATGAGGTTATTTTAAGTTGTTTTGTTTTTAATCTTCAAGATATAAATATATATATTTATATATATGATCATTTGAATCTAACTATTGGACATTAATTTAAGTGTTTTGGATTAATTGAATATATATTTAAGTACTTAATTGCTTAATTTCAAGCTTAACGTTAATGGATATGTTTCGAATCATTACATGCTATGTATACATATATATATTATATGTATATATATGGAAAATGCTAACTGTACTTAAGAAAAACTTACAAAAAATTTATTTCTCCACACATAAGTTATTGATACATTGAAAATCTTGAAATTAGAAATTCAAAATTTGAATTTAAAACAAAAACTAATAAAACAAGTATTGTAAGTAAAAGTGTAAGTAAAATGTAAGTACATATATATATAATATTACTATATATATAAATATATATATAGATTCTGATCGAATCCTCGTATAATACGTAGCTGTTAGTCGCTCATGTAATGGTTTTGCCTTATCACAGCTCAATGAATTAGGGCCGGGATGCTTAATTAATTAATTTGCATGTATTCTGTCACATGCATGTCACGATCATTAATAATGGAAACGTTAGAAAGTTTTTTTTCCCCAATTTTTCATAGTATCAGTCTACGTACGTGGGCTCGAATTTGAACGCTATTTCTATATATTATCTCTTAATTAGTTCTGTTAATCATTAAAGCTAGGGAGCCTAGCTAGAACTTTATGCTTGAGATAAAAGTCACCTGTTATATTTGAAGTACTTGACATGATTTGAAATAAATCAGAATCTAAAATATTTATAATAATGATATATATGACCTGAATTGCATGCACAATATATAAATTTGTACAAATATCGATCGATCCTACATAATTTGGGAGCGCTTGCTTTTTACTTCAGTATTCAGCTACGTACGTACTTACCAGGATGATCAAATAAAGATCACAGCATGACATGCATGCTCTTCATGATCTCGATCAATTCTCAACATCATTATTAGGATTGCTAGTCCGAAAGGAAATTAATACTAATTATATTAATATTATATCCTAAGTACCCTAACCATTAATTACCGTAACACCCAAAAAAACCCAAGGTACTACGTACAACCCTAAATCAAGGAAGCATAGCTCCTACATACCATTAGTTTATGGCCGCTGAAAACACTGCCCACCAGCTTTCCTGTCGAGCTTTATAAAAAAGCAAAAGCAGGGAATAAGAAATTAATACTAAATAAATGAAACGATGAAGAGAGCAAATTAAGGGAAGAAACAATTATATGCAAAGTTTCTGAACCCCACCTCTATAAATTTTTGTTAAAAGATCAAAACTTAAGTTTCTTCAACCTCATCAACACAGCAAACAGCTAGCACTACTCTCTCTCAATGCTTTTTCAAAGTCTTGTTTGGTGCACATACTAGGAAAGATGACAAAGTGATCAGGAAAGAAAGTAAAAGAGCGAAAGAAGGAAGGGAAAGTAGTAAAGGAGTTTTTTCTTTTTTAGTTCTCTTGAAGCTGGGCATCGTTTTACAGACGGCCATCACTAGCGCAGCAAATGATGGCTGGAAACCCTAACTGGTGGAGCATTCATCCACAATCTCTCTTTCCTCAATATGCGCTTGGATCTTCTTCACTCTCTTTGAATCCTTTGGCAGAGAATCAAGAGCCTCAGCAGCCATGGAGCCAACTACAATTGTAAACCCCCCGGCCTCCTCTATCTCTCTCCTCCTAAATTTCTGCTTGTTTGTTATCATCATCATGTACTGTAAATCTCCTTATTAGCTCTTATATGATTTGGTAGGACTTTTTCTTAAAATACGCATGAATGAATGATTATGTTCTCAAGTCTTTGCTAAACATAAAACCTTTTGACTTTCATGGGTTTTTGATCCAAACACAGCTCCTGTTCTTCTGCTTAAGCTTCATGCAGTTCTTAGGTTTTGGTTTTTGTAATGAAATGATTTGGGGATGAGTTCCATTTTAACTGGTGATTGTTATCCAGAGCAAAATTTTCGGCAGGCGATGACGAAAGGTTTGGTCTGAGTAATTTTCAGAATAAAAAGTTAGAAATTTGGGAGGACCAAATCTTAAATCCGTCGCCAAGGGTACCTGTTCTTGATGTAATTCTAAAGCAAGAGGTTAATTCCCAAAACAACAACTTGTACGGGCATCATGGAGAGGAAGAATTTCACGCACCTAGATCATCAGCTTGGTCACAAATCATGCCAGTTTCTTCCCCGAGGTCATATGTCACCAGTTTCACTAATAACCATATATTTGACTTCTCTTATAACAAGGTGAAAGGCAGAAATCAACATCCAGATCATCATCCATCTGAGGTAAGAGAGATTTGTTTGATTCTTTTTCTGTAAAATTTATTTATATTCCATTACTAAGAGTACCATATTTTTCTTGGCACTAAGAATACTATATATAGATTTACTGAACCATATTTTCTCTGTTTCTTCATTTCACTAGAGTGCTAGCACAACCGCTGGTGGGAGATTTAAGAAGGCTAGGATTCAGTCCTCTTCAAGCCAACCACCTCTAAAGGTGAAGTGTGCGCGCGCGTCTGTTTGTGTAAATGCTTGTGCATGCCTGTGTGTGTCTAATTTCTTGATTGCCTATTTTCTTAAGCATGTAATATTCTTCTGCTTGTAAGTGGTTACCATCCATCAGCAGACGGAGGAGGGGGAAAAAAAGTGATGAAGGAGAAAGATGATAAGAACAAAACATGCATGGAATGATAACTACTACATTTACATCACTCCTACGAGCTAGTTTAACATGAACGCAAAGTGATATTCTAGTTTCCCTCGTGTTTATTGTCAAGCAGGTGAGAAAGGAGAAGCTAGGTGATAAAATAACAGCACTTCACCAGCTAGTTTCCCCATTCGGAAAGGTAAATCAAACGTCAACACACCCTTTAGTCACGTCCTGAACACAATGTAAAGAGAGAACTTTTTCTTTTACAAGATTTCAAATTGCTCTTATTGCTTCTCTTTTTTTCTTTTCTTTTGGGTTTCTTTTTTCACATTAATAAAGTTAAAGATCGTAAAGATGACTTGCGGTGTTGTGGTGTGTTTCCCTTTTGCAGACTGATACTGCTTCTGTTTTGTTAGAAGCAATGGGGTATATCAGATTCCTTCTGGGTCAAATTGAGGTGATGTTCCTTCTTCATATTATTTTATAGTACTGATCTGCAATTAGCTGCGACTCAGAAAGAGTCAGGGCATGCAGCTAAAGTTTCAATTATTAATATTGCTTTTCCTATACATTCTTTAGTTATGGAAGTTATAAATTTTATTCTCACTGCCCGGAATGCAGGCTCTCAGCTCCCCTTACTTGGGCATGAATACATCAAAAGACCCGAGGAACCAGCAGTGTGTAAGTACTCGTATATGTTTACCATTTTCCATTTTCCCAAAAGCCTAACTAAAACTCTCTCTCTCCCATGGACGCACGCGCAGACAAACACGCATCCCCACACCCATACATACACGCACACACAAAGTAGCTAGCTAGCCAGGCATATATTTCAGAAAGCATATCTTGTGACAAGTCTTTATTATTATCATACAAAAATGATGAGAGAATTTGAGTTAGGTTCAAGGAGAAAGAAATAGTATATTTAACTGTATGCAGCAGCATGCTTTATTGGATCCAACACCCTCCTCAAAACAAGTAGAGGAGGCTTTGCCATTGGAAAGCATCTTAATTAGGAACTTAAATATCCATAAAAAAAAAAAAAAGCGTTGAAAGAACAAGGTCCTCACCTTTAGAAAACTTACTTTATTAACAAAGGTAGAATAAAAGTATCATTTGTGACAGCCTAATTACTTTAGAATCATGTAAGGATAGAGAAAAAAATATAGAAAATACTAATTACATGACCCTCCCCCTTTTTGGCCCATATAGCCTGGTGAATGACATGACCTGCTGTCTGAAAAGGAAGGGAGCTGCTAATTACCAGTCAATATTCTTTCGTTTTTTATATAAAATATTTAACCTGTCTCCTGAAATTATGATAAGTTGTTAATTCCCCATCATTTGATTTTGACTAACTATTCTTTTGGACTGTGTTTATGTTTAGATGTTAAATTGAGATAAGATAATAAAATGTTATTTTTTAATGTTATTATTATTTTAAGATTTAAACAATTAAATTATTAATTATATTTTATGTTAAAATTTAAAAAAATTATAATGGTTAGTTGAAATGGATTTAGAATCCAAACTAGAGTTTATTTAGCATCTTACACGTTATTATTAGTATATATATCCAATTGATTGCACGGATCAACTTTCACATTAATTGGTGTCGAAGATACATGCATAACTTAAGTCCTTAAATTTTTTATTTACGAAACAGAATGGCTAGTTAAACATAAAAGAAGAGATCAAGAACTGGAAATTAATATCTTTGTTAATTTAGACGAATCATGTATCGCCATCGATCGGGACTCCATACATTAATATATAATTCTTTTATATATAATATGTTGATGATATATATGATCTGCATGCAGGATACCCAAGATCTAATTAATAAGCCAAAGGACCTAAGGAGTAGAGGGTTGTGCTTGGTTCCTATGTCTTGCACTCAGCACGTAGGAAGTGAGAATGGTGCTGATTATTGGGCTCCGACTTTCGGCAGTGGGTTTTGAGAGAGATCTATATATATAAATATATATATATCTATATCTATATCTATATATATATATAGGCAGCGTACGTGTACGTGTACCTGGTGCATGCATGCATTGAGCTTAATTATAATTAACATGGAATTAATGATATAACATCATGAGCAGTTAGTCGGCATGCAATAATCTAAGGCCGCGTACTTCTCGTAATGCTATGCATTAGTTCTACATTCGCGCGAAGAGTTAACACACTTTAGCAGTACTACTTCCAGTTAACACTTAATTTCCAGCTGTAATATTCTCTAATTTCAGACGATTAAGCTATATATATATATGTATATATAGCTGGTATCTTAATTTTCCTTAAAGCCATATTATATATAGGATACAAGCTATATATATAGGCTTCGGGAATGCGAAATTCTCAATCGGTATTTTGTCGGAATTAGAATGATCTGATCTTGCTCTTACTCCATTCTTTCATATATATGTTATATTATTCGCTTTTTTCTTAATTTCTTCTATGATCAGTTCATCATCCTCTGCAGAAATATTTTCGAGTTACGAGGATATATAAATAGTTTTGGAAGCAGGTAATAATTAAATAGCCTAATAATTTCACTTTAGCTTAATTAATTAGAAGTACTAGGGCAACTTAAAATCGAAGCTGTATGGAAAAGTATATATATTTTCCATCAAAATAAAGTGGATAATTCCTTAGTTATTTAATTAGCACAGGAATAAAATTATCATCTTTAAATGATGGACCAAAAAATAGTTTAAGAGATCAGGAACTAGCTAGCATCAGATTTATAAAAAAAAATAGATGTCTAGACATTAGATTTCTCATGTTCTTATTTTTTTCGCAGAAATTTATAAATAGAATTATCTCCCTAGAATCTAACATAGATATATTAATTAAACAAAATGTTAAAAAAAAATTGAGCCTTGATCGAACATGGTGGGCTAGCTAGCTTTGATAAAGGAAAAAAAATATTGTTGTATCAAGTTTATCGTGTAAACATAACGTCGGCGGGCCTATAGATTACAAACCTTTGCAATTATCAGCGATTGACCAGGAATAAAACCAATCTCTGATCAATTTAACAAACTTTAATAAACTCAAAAACATCTCGATCGTGCGGTACCAAGGATTATTAACTTTTGATCATTAAATCGCTCTTAATGGAGTACTTCTAGACCCAGTTAACAATCTTTTTTTAGCTTTACCTTCGATCGTGGTTATTGACCAAATGAAAAAATCACAGTCCTAGCTAGTTAGATCTCGGTCTTTCTTAAGTATGTTTGATTTACTATATGAGTAGAGCTATTTGAAGGTCTAATTTGGACTACACATCATCCATGTACATGACATCATTTGATTTGTAAGATTTAAATTTTAAAATTTATTTTCTAAATCAAATTATACCACGTAGATGGATGTGTGATGTAAAAGTTTTCAAATAGAATTATTCTAACCAATAAACCTAAAGGAATTGGTTAAGCATCATGTATTCTTGGCATAAGAAAAAAATCGCCTCAAGTTGTTGTCTAGATTTGAGTGTTTCAAGTGAAAAGAGACAACTAGACACATAAAGTGCATCATACAACTAAATTCTTCTATATATCTATTTGGGATATATAGCATTAAATGCAAAATAAATAGTACTGTAGGCCTCAATTTATCATTATGCATCTATATCTCCCACTTGATCAGGTCAAGTTCGAACAAGAATTTGAAGAAGACTCGGCAAGAAAAAAGAGATCTAGATGTTGGATAAGATAAGAGAAGATACTAGGCATTAACGATGTAAGAAAAATACTGCTAGCTAGATGCTTCTTGCATGTGTTTGCAACTTTATTTAGTTCTAATTCCTTCAAGTTGGAGATGCTTGCAGCTTTAAGACAGAAGTTGCAACCTTAAGTACCGTTCTGAGTTTTATTCTTTGAGCTGGTTATATGCATGCATGCCCACTTTGCCTTTCTTTTTTTCAACAGATCAGTTATAAAACTCTAGTTTGAACCTCAGGTAGCCTAGCCTATGATCATCTCCTTAATTAATATCTTTGTTGCAATATTCCTCCCTGCCGTGATAGTATTGATTCAATTCTTCTGCATATTATTATATGATGTACGAAGAGCTCATGATATCACCATGACTAGGGCTATATACATACATGTATACATACATATATATATATATGAACACTAGCTCAGAGAAAGACCTTGTACTATTATTATTACTATTATAATCAAAGCTGGGAAAGGAGGTGTAGGAATCCCTGCATCATGATTCCACAAAACTCTGCATGAATAAAACAACACACGTATGCTTTTACGTGAGGTTGTGTTGTTTTCAATCTTCTTGCTGCAACAATATTCCTTTTTCATGTTTGCTGAGGAACTTTCTCTGAGAACTCATTATAGCGGTAGTACTCCTTGTTTTATTTTCCTCAGCCAGTTTTTCTTACTGGAAAAGTCGGATAATATTGAAGCATGCATTATAGCAAGAGACTCATTGCCAGACAACTTATTATGCTGCGCCATGCATGTGGGGGTGGGGGTTGGCTGATGACCCGAATGTGCATGCTTATCTGGACCCCATTTTCCGGGCCTTTCCGGAGCCACTTTTGTGTAGACTGCACTCGAGTATATGTGGCCCGCGCGCGCGCTCATACGCTCCTCAATTCGGCCTGTGTCACCATCGTAAGCCTGACGTTATGTATAGCATCAGAACTCAGACAATTTAACTGGTTGAGATTTTTTTTTTTTGTGAAGCTCATGTTCTTTATTTGTTACTCCTCAGCCTTTATGAGGTAATAAGCCTCCATCTTTTGAAAAAAAAAAAAAAAAAAAAAGAATCCTATATTGTTTTTCCAAAATGGTTTTCTTAAAACAAATTATTCGAATTTTTTACTCGAATTTTAGCTGGATAGTGCCAAGAGACCTTGATATGATTTTCTATAATTTTTTATTATTATTTTATTTAAAGGAGCACGACCCAATTACGAAAAGAAATAATATTTACAGTTATAGATTACGCAAGCACCATGTATTCCTTTTAAAAAAATGTAAATAAATATGATATCTATATAAAAAAATTATTTTCTTAACAGTGGACTCTACTATTTTTTAAAATGAGTGAGCGACTGTATATAACATTACTCAATTGTGAAAGGGAAAGCTCAGAACTTCTTAGAGGATTGTAGGCCTTGAAAAGCACGCGCACTAGTATTAAACTAATGAGTAATTATATCCACACAATACATTTCACAGCACATTTCATAACATATGTTTTAAAATAATGATATATTTATAAAGTGATATTACTTTTATAAGGTATTTTACAAAAATAACATTCATTTAAAACATAATTGTGTATTGTATTGTGAAACATGATGTGTGTTTATCATTGTTCTTCTAAGAAAATAAGAGTTGGGGCATGGGTACTGCCTGTACTGTAATACATGCACCCAGTAATTTTCAAAAAATAATTGGAATTCATACATGAGGAAAGTGATGTCACCGCGATAAACATTATTCTTGCTCTTAATTTTGTTAAGTAATTAAATAACTCTTAGGGTTGGCTCAAGTTGTAAAAGCTTTAGGCTTAGAGGTATGCTCCCTTCATGTTTAAGGTTCAAATCCCTTAGATTCCAATAAAAAAATTAGAAGAAGAGAAAATTTGTTAACTTGAATGGCATGTAAGCCATTTCAAATGATTATTCGTTCAACATTGTATTAATAATTACTGCTTGAGAATGAGATAATAATTAGTCATGGATTTGAGTTCCATTGAGTTTTGGCCTAGAAGGTAAGAGAGATAAATACATAAAGTCTCGCAATATTTATAATTATACACAAATTTTTCGAGAGTATTAAATATGGTGAGACTCACTTTATGCGTCTATCTCATTTTCAGTAAAAATTTTAACAAAAACATTAAAAAACACAAGTACCTTGCCATAATTTTTATCAATTAGATTGAGAAATCTATGAGATCCATGGGATCTTAAGGCCTCATTTGGTTAAACAGGTCAGATGAGATGAGATGTGATGTTTTATTGAAAATTGAATAAAGCATTGTTATAATTTTATTTTTTAATTTTATTTTTGTTTTAAAATTTGAAAAAGTTAGATTGTTTATTATATTTTGTGTGGGAGTTTAGAAAATTTATAATGATTATATAAGATGAGATGAGATAAGATAGTTTAATTTTGTATAACCAAACAAATTCTAAATTTAGCTAGCCACTGGTCCTTGACGCAAGCTGACCAAGGGAAGGGGGGAGCTGGACCAAGCATCCGCTACTGGACAAGGCCCGGTTAGAGTCAGCCTTGTAGCTAACGGGCCTTCTTTTGATCGATATTTCCTGAAAATCCACATTATGTGTCATGTATGGCATTGCCATCTTCCGTAGTATAAATGGTTAGGTTTCTTAACTTCTTTTAAAATCTAATAATATTTTTAAATTTCTTGGGTAAAAAACCAAGAATGAGAAAATATTATTATTCTTAAATAAATTTTCATATATTATATATCATCTAAAAGTTATAATGTAATGGTAATTTAATTACATATATAATTTTTCATTCAATAAGTTTAGCTTAATGACAATCTATTTAATTTTTATTTAATAATAACACAAATAGGGAGTGAATAATGTGATTTTATAAGACTAATTTTCATTTAATAAAAATACGTGAAATAGTCGGGATGCGACGCCATAAGAGTGAAGCTCTATACTTTAGCAGAGACTCAGGTGTTCAACATCTTCTTGCAGTAAGCCGGTGGAATTGCATGAAATGAGAACGAAGAACCACATGATCATGGAATGCATACATGCTTGGAAACATAACCTCTGAATGGCATTTATCCATGCCTTTGTGATGCAGCAATCGCCTATACTATAATTCTGGCACCTACCATTCACAAGTCCAAAAAGTGCAATTTCATAGTGCTGATTAGAAGAACCAAACACAGTTGTGGGTGAAGCTAGGTCATTATGGAAGACATAACATTAAAGCTGCGCAAAAAGATTAAAAGAAAACCTACACTGGAATCAAATATATGATATAAAAAGCAAATAGTTCTTTTTTATCTGTATCTTCAATGAAGTTTCTTATCTGTTCAAGATTATTCTTATAATTAATTGGGATCACCTTCTTGTAAAAATCCGAATCCTAAAAATGAATGTAATATGCAACATTTGTGATCTCCAGTCTATATTCGTTTACTGCTCAGCCGCCAGCAGTTTCTTCAACTCTTTTTTATTCACCTGGAATCAAACATTAAGGGAAGTCTTAACAATATAATTCTAACAAACCCCTTTCACGGAAAGAAATGGAAATGAGACTATTTTCTTTTATTGCAAAACAACAATGTGAAATCAATTTACCTTTCCCATAGCATTACGAGGCAGCGAGTCCCATAGGAACAACCGGGTTGGTAGCTGGAGAGAGTTTAAAGAATCAGTTAACAGAAATGCATCTCATTTAAATCTAGTAAAAGCATTTGAATAATACATAAGACATAGTAAATCCAGTATCTCACTTCCATCCTACTTTGTAAATGTGGCATTTTCCATATCACCCTTGAATCATCTCTTTTTTTTTTTTTTTTTAAAAAGAATTCAAAGTTTGATGGGCACTACCACCCCATCATAGTGGGATAAGAATGGGATGATAACGTGGCATGTAGGATTTTCCTTCCTTGATATATCCATATGAAGGAGGGGAGAAGTGAAAGATGGTTAGGCATGCCATGATACCTTGTATGGTGCAAGTTTTTCTTTAGCCCAAGAGCAGAGTGCCTCCAAGGTTATGGCAGGTTTCAAATTTTCCTCCTGTATTTTCTTTGTGTCTGCATCAGGCACAATAATTGCACAGACAGCTTCTCCGTAATCTTTGTCTGGTAAGCCCAACACACAACATTCTGTGACAGCTGGATGCTGCACAAGAGTTTGTCATCGTGATTGTCACTTGATTTATTTAAACAATTTCCATTTTTCTTCCGCTTTTGTAAGTTTTTGATCAAGAGTTAAGAACTCCAGACAAACAAATAAATAGTAATATGTGATGATGAAAGAAAATGGACATTCAGGACTCCAGTAGAAGACCAAAGAGGATGAGAACTACGTGCCTCCAAAATAACTGATTCAATTTCTAGAGCAGATAATTTGTATCCACCAACCTTCATAATATCAGCACTTGTACCTGATATTCACACACAAGAAATATTGCAGCTCATACACTAATCTCTGGTTTATAATTAATATACAAAGCTGCAAGTGGATCCCATAACATATAAAAAATAATAGGTATTTCAACTGCGATTCACATGAAAGTCATATTCAATGTAGGATGGAATGGGAAGTGGCTTTGCGCATATTTTATGCTGAGCTAAAAGGGGCGACATTTGTGTTCATTTTTCATCAGTACCAGGTCTATGAATATACTACACACAGCACACTGCATTGGACAAAAAAAAAGTATCAAGCATCTCTTGGGTCTCATCAACTTCTTCCTTCCTCTAATTACTAATAAAAAGAGGACCTATGTGTGCTGATGGCTATCATGGAAATTAAAGTATTCCTTTTACTTACCAAAACAATAAAAAAAAATCATTAGATCTC
>QEOT01004122.1:71576-93233 GCA_003123785.1 Pterocarya stenoptera
ATGAGGGATATGATGTAGTGGTAGGCAATGCAAAAACCGGTCAGCTGATGTATACCCCCAAGCTTCTTTCAATGTTTGTACCTGAAACTCAACATCGCAACAAACATCAATGCAAAATTAAAAATAAAATACCACAGGTAACCAAAAAAGGAATAATTGCATATTTATGTAACAGCTTTGTTAAGGCAGCTTTGCATTAATTCTCAAGTTTTTCAAGAGAAGGTAGAAGTTAATAGATACCATTCATCATCCTGATGTAAAACATTCAGATCAAACACTCAGAAGAACAGTTAACAACAACAAAAGGCTTCAACTTGAACAGCCATCTAAAACTAAATAGTTTTTATTTGACATTAACTTAGAAATAAATATAGATGCCACAAACCAATAAAGCTATATAGACAAGCATGGTCAGATATATGTCACCTGAAAACCATGAGTTTTTTAACACAAAGCATAGTAGTTTATTACAGACTGAAGGGTTTTAAAACGCATTAACACTTAACGCTACATGGTGTGCATACCTGTGCAGTGATGCCTCTGTGCGTGTGAACAACTCCTTTGGGTTTACCTGTTGTACCACTTGTGTATACAATCAGAGCCGGATCCTCACCTGCGCCATTGGAAGTGACGAAGTAGTAGATAAGATTTTGAAAGAAAATATCATCCTCAATCATGCATGGATATTACTAGGATCTATAACTGCTCAAAAGGTGCATCACCATCTTACTTGAGCTCTTAATATTCCCCTGAAAAATTCCATGTTCATCTATTTCTCCAGATTGTGGATGATCAGATGCATTTTTCTGTGAAGAAACACTCAGAACGGGTGGAATAAGAGAAAATCTAGCAGCACATTTTGAGGCAACTTCTTGCAGAAACTCATGATGATCCTCAGTACTTAGTACCATGGAGACATCCTGTCAAAAACATGCATAAGAGTTCAACAAAAGCAAGTCTACAATAAATCCAACAAGAAACAAACCAGAAAAATTACAAATGAAAGATGGCGGCTGGCAGGAATTAAAACTTCTTCCTGCATTTTATTAATCTGGACCATAAATAATGTTGGTCATCTTTGGCACGATCATTTACAAATTTTTTTAAAACATTCTAGGACACACCGAATCATTCATCACATGTAGCAGCTCAGCCTCAGGGTAGGAGAGTGCAAGCGGAACTGCAACACCTCCACTCAACCAGATCCCTAGCATTCCAGCAACAAACTCAGCTGAAGGTTTGGCCACAATTCCTATCCGAGCTCCACAAAGATGTCCAAGTTCTCCCACACCATCAGCAGAGAGATAAGACTCTTCATATTTGCTTTCTTTGTAGGCCTGATAACAGTCAATAATAATAGATGAGTATAGAATAATGATGAGTATGACGGACACTTTAATATTAATCTCTTTATTGGGTAATTAAAAAGAATATTGCTAAAATCCAGTGAGCCAAACTTGAGGAATTCTTTTACTTCAATTACTTATATTAGATTAGTGTAATAGAATAGTTGCATTCCTATAGAACTTCCATAGTGCTTCCAATTCACAATAAACGTCACATACCCAAGGGTGAGGTATATATAAGTGTACTTGAACTTCTTACTCACAGTTTTTAAGTCATTACTGCTTAAAATATTAGATATCTTCAATGCCGAGGAAATGAGTTGTACGTAGCTGTAACTTTGCTTATCAGCTCTAATAGCTACACCATCACCAGCCGCAGAACCTTGCTTGACAACTTCTTTGACTACCTCCATAAATGTACCAGAACTTGATGCTATAGAATAGAACAAAGAGCATATTGTTAATATCTTAATGTTTCTCCAAACCCATTAGCCCTCGCAACCAAAAACCCAGCACAAAACAGGGACTTGTAGTTTCTTAAAGAGAACCATGGGCACATAGTTTCCATCATAATACCCCATTTCAATTTCATGGCATTCGTATAAAAATCAAATTCAGACATATTAATATGATCTTAATTTCACTTCATCATGCGAAATAGAAGCCATAGAAAACTTTTGGACCCAGAAAAATAGAATGGCCCCATTGTTTATGATAGAATAATGAATCAAGGTCCAGAGTAGGACAACTTTAAATTCTTAATCATCATCATAATTTGATGGTATGGTAATTGCGAATGGACACATTTGATTGAAGACAGTTGGTTCGTCCTTTTAAATGATATTTAAAACACAGTGGAGCCCTTCAATAATAATCGCAAAAATAAGGGAAAGGAATTCAATTCCCCATCTGCATCAAGGATTCAACGAAATTAAAAAGAATAATGGTATCATTTCAAAGAAGAGAAACTTATTGACCGCATGGAGCATGGGTGAATTTAAAAAAGAAGAGCACAAAAAACTGAAAACGACAGAAATTTGGTTACATGAAAGAGCATCTAAATAACAAGACCAATATCAACCAAGTCTAATCGCTACCATCGCATTCCAAAATCACTTTCATTGAACAACAACATCACACATGAATCACCTACATATGCATACATGCAAACATTTCATATGCTCTGTTTGGTTTCCGATGAACGCATTACAAAAATAAGAAGAGAACACAGCTTCAACAATCGAACCAGCAAAAAAAAAAAAAAACCTCCAAACAGTCCAGGCCAATTACTCAGTCATTTCATCGAGCACAAAGCGTAATACCCAAGACAGACTCTTTATATACTTCATCTCTGCATTTTTATTCTCAGCAACCAAACACGGGATTCCCAAACAATTAAAAAAAAAAAAAAAAACTGGGAGAGGGCAACATCGACACTCACACGAAAACAGCCGGGATGGATAGACACGAGCAAGAGGTGTCGTCAGGCTCCTCAGCAAAGAACCGAAAGACAGAGTAAAAGGAGGCCTAAACAAGTGGTAGTTAAAGGACTTAAATGAGGATGGACTCATTGGGATTGAAGTAGGTGTGGAATGGGCAGTGGATGAGAGTAATAATTGTGGCGCTACAAAATCTAGGTGTGCCTGATGTTCTGGTTGTGGGGCGGGTCAGTAGTGCATGTGATCCTTTGTGTTTTCATGCAATTCAACCACCTGCAGTGCACTGCAACACTTGGGTTTGCCTTTCAGAGTTTTCTTTTCGGAAGCTTGATAGGTTTTACAATATGCAATCCTTTACTGGCTGTAAATGCAAAATGGCAATGGCCGATTCAGAAAAGAAAACATCATTGAGTGCTTTTATAATTAATTTAATGTATAGAAGTTGAGTATGTTAAGACAAAACCAGTGTATTTAATAAATAACTTGTTCTTGGAATCTTTTATGACTCCTCGGCGTTACAAACGGACTCATGTTTTTCTTTTTTTGTAAGGTCGTATTCCATGTGAATGTCTTATTGACATAAATTGGACTAATTACACCTTTTTATTTTAGGGCGTGTTTTGATTGGTGCATTTGAATTAGGAACGATCTTGTGGTGTCGGTTGCTTTTTGGGAGTTTCCGAGAAATTTCTCCCCGTGGGCTGCTATACAATAACCACCACGTTACGAAAATGTCCTTTTTATCTTTTGGATCAGTGTATTTTCGTTTTGTTAATATGTTAATTAGTATAATAGTATCTTGCTCATTTACAACAAAATAGAGAGAAAATGTCGCCAAGAAGAACTCTTTCAAAATAAAGGGAAATTTCTTGGAAAAAAATAAACCCAAGTACCACGTGACTGATATGAATTCAGGAAATGGCACAATTTTTTTTTTCTTTCTTTATTTTATCAAAATAAGCAAAAATAATAAATAGAACTTGAATATGTCAATCGAATTTATGCAGTGAGAATGGAAGAGGAGTAGTCTGTAGAAAGAATTCAGGGTCTATCAGGTGTGTACTACATTATATTTAAAAATTCAATCGGAAATAAAATCAATGTGCTCGAGAATTAAAAAGAAAAAAAAAATATAGTTCATAGGAGATACTGAATAGGCCCTCAAGAGTGAGCATTCGATGAATGTGTCCTTCCCAAGTTCTCGCTTCTCCGGCCACAGCCTCATTTGGGAAAGATGATCACTTTGAACCAGAACTTGGAGAGACCAGACTTCAGTGGTATGAGAACATTAAATGTGAGTTATCTGTCTGCAAATAACAAAGATGCAAAAATTTTGAGATTGGACAAAGTTAGCATCGATCAGGATAAGGATATGTCAGTAACTTAACTGTTCCAGAAAATTTTAATTACCTCTACTCGGGTGGGAGAAGCGCAATTTCAATTTCTTGGAGTGATTTTCCTTTTGTTTCCAAGACATTGGTCTTCACAAAAAACACAGCCAGCAGACAAAAGGCAGCAAAGATTGTATACAGTACTACTGCCCCTATTTGCTCCAGTAAGCCCAGAAAGAACAGACCAACAAAGAAATTCATTACCTGGAAGGGACACTGAAGTTAACTAACAAGATGGTACAAAAAGTTCATGAGCAATGTTTATTGGCATGTCTGGCGAGTATTTATTTATACTTTTTTCTCAATGAAAAAGATAGAGAGCGGAAAAAAATATCTGCCCACAAAACCATAACAGGAAGAACTGCACAAAACTATTACCCAATGCACAGCCATGCAAACCGCCATTGCCTTAGCCCGGATCCGGCCAGGAAATATTTCTGAAAGGAGGAGACCAGGGACTGGACCAGCACCAAGAGCAAACGTCAAGACAGATCTGCATTTTTATTTTGCTGTTTAGCAGAATTTTCAAGCCATACTTTTTGATAAAAATCAAAAGCTTCAAAATATGTCTAATTCATATAAATTTGTATTAACAGTAGAGAACTTTTTAGATGCATATGACCTTAGATTCATCAATGAGTAAGGTACGAGATTTTATACTCTGTCCAGCATATCATACTGTACATGTATCACATTATATTTCCAATCTTTTCTGGCTACAGTTTCAAGAGCACCCCAAACTTGCTTGGAGAGAATGAGATTTGGATCCAATATAAAACAATGGCCAATTAAAACATTGATTCAAATGCGTTCAGTCATCACGGGATAACTGAAAGGCACATTTTAGGCATCTGAATATATTCATCAAGAGCTTTTGCAACTTTAGGTTTCTATTTCCGTTTTTCATTTTTAGTCTCTGTTTCTTTTTATTAACCATCCAAGTTGCAGCTCATTGATCACTCACAGCAGCATGCCGCCAACTGATAGATACAAAGCTCCAGAGCCTGATGAAAATGAACTTGCTGCAATTACTTGAAGTCCCATGGATAGTGCCTAAGCCAATGTGTAAAAGAAAAGTCATGTGACATGAAAGTCTAGAAAATACAGGTTTGAACTCAATAAACAGAAATGTAAGACAGTATTACTGCTGCAGAAGACACAAACCGACAATCTTAAAGAATCCCACTAGGAAGACCTTGTTTAGAGGTTTGAAGATAGTAGTAACTATGCACTCTTAACAAAGTACCAAAATAAAAGTAAAGAAAATTTGTGGGTGTCACCCCAGATATCACCTCAGTCCACCACAAAAAAAAAAAAAAAAAAAAAACCAACACGGAGCCTTAATAGTAGTTTTTTGATCAGCACAAAACCATCATCTGTCCAGATATGATACTATTTGATCAGATAAAGTTATTTTTCCAAAAAGTAACTTTATTCAGCAAAAGGTTTCTTTTTACTTACCATGCCCGAAAAACTTCCAAGAAGAAGTACCTTCCTTCCAAGTTTATCCATCAAGATCATTGCAATTAGTGACCCTAAAATAGGCAAAAAATGGTAAAGAAGATGTTTGACCAATTGTGCAACTAAGATACGTGATAGTAAAGTCATCAGTACCCAATAAATTTGCAATCCCCACACATATGTTTGCGATATCTGAAGGTATGCCGAAGCTCTTAAAGACAGTCGAAGAGAAATAAAATACAGCATTTATGCCAGATAGCTGTTGTAAAGCAAAAAGGGTAGATCCAATGAAAACCGCTGCAAACGTAAAAGTTACAAGGAAATCACTCAGAACAAAACACAGATGAAACAAAATATAGTCTAGAAGAACTCCTATGCACCTTTGAAATGACGGCCATAAAACAACTCAGAGAACTTTATGGTATCTGTCTCATCTCCTCTGTCTGACATTGACAATTCTGCCATTGCAGATTTGACATGTAATCCTCCTAGAATCTTCTCAAACTCAGCTTCAGCTTCAATACCTCTTCCTCTCTATAGCAAGTTTAGAAACAATCATGACATTGTCAAATCACCTACAAAGGTTCGATGATTCAAAACAATTGTGTAGACCTCCATGACAATTGCTCAGTTCTCCCAAAGCATGAACTGTTAAAAGAAGGGACTAACAGTGGACATGATATTAATGCATTAACTTACAAGAATTTGTGTATGCATGTATTCACGCATATACAAAGGAACAGAAGCATTAGGCTGCTCATGAGAATAAAGGAGGCTACGAAAATGATAACATGATCAGATCAACTGCCTCTATAGGAGTGTATTCTATTTACATCTTGGATCTTCATGGACCTTCATGAATTGGTTATAGAAGCTTCTAAAACTGTCATATAATGTTACCCACAAAGCAGTCAATATTGGAGAGAATTAGGAGAAACACACACAGGGACCATTGCTCCATGCAATAGGGCTCCAAGATTATTAATGAAATGAATATCTCCCAATCCATTAAAAAGGTAAAATACAAAGAAAATCAATTTCTGGCTTGAACCCTGAACTAAATAATGTGATATGACCACTATTTAATATTAAAATAAAAATCGAGTAAGTGGGCAAAAGCAACCCTCTACACCGGTCATACAAAACTACAATACTGATATAATCATAGGATATCGTGTGTGGATAGGGTTATTCAGAAAATAACTTTTTAAAAATGGCATTGGTAAATTTGGGATAAAATCCAGATCTCTCATAACTGCCCTGACTACAGAAACTTAGAGCACAGCGCAAACGTGAAAAGTGTTGAAATCAAACAAAAAACTGTTTCAAGAATGATGATTACTTATCCAAAAAAAGAAAGAATAATGATTACAGAGAACAGCTGATGACCTTGAAAAGCCAGTGGGGACTCTCTGCACAGAACTCTATGGAAAGAGCAAGTACTGCAGCAGGAATGGCAGATACCCAAAAACAAATCCGCCACCTGAGTACATACAAACTGCTTACAAAATGTTCAGATAGAATGGAAAAAATCATAAAATTTCCGATGTTTCTTTACTTCACGATCATATCTTACCAACCAACTATTTCCTTAGCTGGGAGTCCGATAAAAAGAGATCCCATGAGCCCTAGACATGTAGCAATTTGAGGGAAGCTCCCAAAAGTACCCCTTACAAAAGCTGGTGACACCTGCTCATTTCGATGAACCACGAGTTAGTATTTAGAAAAATAACGATAACAAATAAAGACTTCTGAAGCATACCTCTGCCACATAGAGAGCTGCAACAGATGGGCCAAGACCCATCCCAGTCCCAACAAATAACCTCCCCAGAAGCATACCCCACAGACTTTTTGTTGTTGCACTGTAAGATCATGTTTGATTAATTTTCTAAGCTTCATAACAGTTTGAATGGCGCACAAAGAATATTTACTCAAATGGTATGGAAGCCTTTAAGCAAGAAACAAACGGAGGAAGGAGGGGAAGAACAAAACCCAGCCTAAATAAAGAAAATCAAACGTGGAGTACTGCTTTGCAGTGTGGTTATAATTATGAAATGATCCATGACCCATCCCTTGTAATATGTTCTTCTCAATCCATTATGCAATTTAAATTATAAATTATTATCAGAAAGAACTGAAAACACTTTTCGAAGATAGGATAGAAATAATGAACCTGAACACACACGATTACTCAAACTCCATGATGGTGAAATGAAAGAGATTATGGGTAAGTAACCCCCACATTTTAATTTCAGTACCGTTCTACCAAGATTTGTAAAGTGAAATGACTGGATGAGGCAAGAAGTCTTACTAATAGCAGGCAAACTGGACTACAGTCTGCATACGCTAGCTGATACCAATAAAGGATCTATTCTAATTACTAATAAAGCTTATTCCGTTCTCTACAAAGAAATACATCAAAGCAAGAAAGACTGGAAAATGCCACAGTTTTAGAAAGATGGATTTTTAAGGAAAAATAGTAAGGCATGCCTCCAAGTTCAGTTACCTCATGGATGCACCAATTATCATTGGTAGAGCACAAAATTGAAATGCCCTTCGACATCCGACCTCATCTACTATCCAACCACTGAATAGAGATCCAGCAAAGGCGCCTCCTAAAGATGTGCTCACCACTAAACCTTCATTGAAGAAAGAGAACATATAAGGTAAACTTTTTTTTTTCCAGATTCATATAATAGAAAGATTTATTGCATTAAGTACCTTCAGCCAAGGTGTTCCCACTGAAGCCAAGGTCTAAGGAGATGCCTTCTAGAGTCTCATTTATCACTCTGCATTAAAAAGCAACAAAAGAGAATATATTATTTTGATTTTCAAAACATATCATCAAGGAGAAAAAGAAATGATGATTATGAATTACAAATATTAGGGACATACCCAAGATGGTAGCCAGCTAGGAATGAAGAAAGAGTTGCCACAAGGACATGTGGCAAAGAACGGCTCCGTGGGGGGTTTCCAATATCTTTGCCATTCAGAAAATGAACTAAAGCAAACAAGAGAAGTAGTCCAACTGTTAGTAGCATCCATCATACCATACACGATTTTCATGAGAAAGACTAGTGCTTTCAAAGCAAAAAGTGAAAATTGTTACCAGTTTTAGAGCCTAACACGGAAATTTAGAATAAACCGTGAAAAGTGATTGAGTAATTTAAAATTACCTGGACTTCCTTCTTCGTCATATGCATTTATATAGTCCCTCGATGCACCACGTTTGTACATCGAAGATGCATCAACATAACGTCCCCGCATAGCACAATTATCAGAACGGCCTTCTCCGAGAGTCGGAAGAGAATTTTGTAAAACAAACTGCAACACCAGACCAATCTCCAATCAATACGATTACGAATTAATTCCATTGTTTTTACTACCCATAGCCATAGTCCACGCCTTAATAAATTTTAAATTGGAGACACCAAACAACTGCGTTGGGGAACCATGCTTGCACTCGAATTGCAGAAGAAATTCTCAGATCTGATGCAATGGCTGTATTTGTATTAATAATCGAGTTATATATGTTCATCCTACAGTTCCTACTACTAAATTTTCAAGTTAAATATACACCAAAATTCATACGCAAACAGGTACATACATATATATATATGCATGCACTGAGTACATGCACACATATATACGTTGTGCATGCAGACGTGCACACACGTACAGGCTGGTTAACGAAAAAGAAGAAGATACATTCATAGATGGAATTTAATTTCAATGATCGAATATCATACATTAGATCTTCAAGTTGAATGGATGCAAACTAGGAAAAACAGTAGAATTTTTGTAACAAAGAAAAAAAGGATGAGGTATTGAATCGCGACTTAAATGCGGGCGCCCGTGCGCGCACACAGAGAGAGAGATTATTCGCAATGAGCAAGATAAATGTGCTCGAAAACGTCACCGTTTCCGAGTTCAAAAAATAGGAAAAAATGACTCGCCATTTTCAAAGAGAATGAGAAAGAGAGAAAGCAAGAGCTCCCCACCGGAAACAAGGAATGGGAAATATTAACACATTGTAATTACAATAAAAATACCGATGTATATAGGAAGCATCACATGATAAAAATACAAATAAGTAGGTGTACGTTTGTATATGTATATATATTATATTTAGAGAGAGAGAGAGAGAGAGAGAGAGAGAGAGAGAGAGATGTGTGTGAAATTCAATTATATATTGTACTTCGAGCAGATGATTTAATAACTAATTTCACACGCAGACATATTAAACGATCCGATTGAATTCCACGGATACATGCAGCGAGAGAGATACCTGAAGAAGAAGGGGCCGGTGGGGTAGCGTGCGCCGGGGGACCCTATCAAGTGAAAAAGGTCATGAGTGTCAGCTGAAAGGAAATCCAGGTTACAGGAAGAAAGGAGTGTATGTCTCTTTGTGAGAGAGAGCGAGAGAGGGACGGTGGTGATGTGATTGTTGCAGAGAGCATTGGGCATTCGGCATTGCAGGCTAAACTTTAACTTTCTCGGCTAAATATAGCTGTGGACCTGTGGTGGTTTTTGTAGCGAAGAAGCAAAGATAGCCACGAAGAAGCAGCATGGAGGCAAGACCTTTCCGAGAGAGAGAGAGATTTTCGATGGAGCAACACCTGTACGTTATTTTAGTGGAACGAACTTTGTCATAAACAAAAAGATAAAAAGGAAAAATAATTTATTTATATGACTCTTATAACATATATATTACGAATAAAAAAGTAATAAATACATGTCAAAAAAAAAAAGTAATAAATAATTTCCTAATTATGTTATCCGTATAATAATAAAACGATAACTTTTATTTTTAAAATAACTTTGAAAAACTTTCATATATATATATGATTAGAAAAAGAAAAGATATATATATATATATATTTCGTTTTGATTATTTCTATATAACTACCCTTCATTTATAATAAAGTTGTAAAATAGCTAAAAAAAATTATAAAACATCATTTTAATTAGACTCTCTTGAAAAATTAAGTTATACAACCAGTAGCTATACACTATTATAGTGTACAAGTCCAACACATTCTTCTAAAAAAAATAATAAAGTCTATCATTAAAAAATAAATTTTTTCATATGATCCTCATGTTCATCCTAAAAAAATAAAAAAAGGCTAAAAATGTAATACATAGAATTGTATTTTAGAAGTAACACAGTAGAAGATTTTATGCATCTGTAAGAAGATGTTTGGTAATAATTCTCATCCTATCCCATTCCATTTTATTTCATCTCATTTTGTTCTCAAATATCACTCAAACATAAACATTTTCAAACTAATTATTATAACCTTTTCAAACTAATCATTAAAATTTTTCTAAATTTTTAAACAAAAATAAAAAAACAATTCAACTATTTCAAATCCAAAAATAAAAATAATATTAAAAAATAATATTTTAAATTTATAATTTTTTTTTCTAATTTTTTCTCTTTTCTTTTCCAAAATCCAAAAATATTTAACTCAAACTATTTCAACTATTATTCACAAACCATTTTACTACTATGCACAAAATTCTTATCTCATCTCATTCTCCAAATATCATTTAATCGTAGCTTCTGTTGGGTTTTAAAAAGATTCTAAGATTTTTAAAAAATAAAATAAAATTAAACTTCAAACCACATATTTCATCACACGTTTTAATTCCTAATAGATCAAATCACTAAAATAAAAAATAAAATAAAATAAAACGCATCAGCTATGGTTAGAAATAACATAATACGTACCAAAAAATTACCAACATCTACATATTTCCATTTCAAAAATACCGGAACCCAAGCATACTGTCATGATCCTCGCAGTTTTTAAAATTTCCAAAAAATTATCATACTACAATTTTTAATCCATGTAGGAACAGCAGCACGCAAATGGTGTATATGTGCTTTTACCCATTAATTTACCAGCATCTCTCTCACATCTTCTGTGAGACAGAAAATGATGAAATCCTTTGTGAATAAATCAATCCAAGAAAAAATGAGAATAAAAAAAATAATAAATAAAAAATAAAAATCATCTTCGAACCTTGACAATGTGCACTAAGTTTTCGGGCGAAACAACAATTTCGCAAAGATTACAATTCACATCACATTTAATATTGGCATGCATACGCTTCGTATATCTGCTGCAAAAACACTCGAACAAGATGGAGAAAGCTAAAGGAGATTTGAGTATAGAGGAAAAGTTAACTGAAGACTAGTTCCATTAACTTGGCACTATCCCATGAAACATCATGACCGGCTGCTATACCACAATGGTAACTCCACCAATCAGGCAGTAACCATTGACGAACTCATTATCTGGATCTGTAAACAAAGAGGCAAGAATGAAAACCAAGCTCTTTTTTCTTTTTTCTTTTTCCTCCTTTTACTTATTGCTTCAAATCATACCTTATTCACAAGTAAGTTTACTTGCTCCCTGTACATCTCCTTCAAATCTACAATATCTGCACGAAGTTCTTCCAGCTAGACATGCAATCACGTATATATGTCAGGATTTGAGAGAAAATAGCACCCTCTTCTTTATATGTTTTCATTTACAACATAAAATACAGATAAAATGCAGATATTGAAAAAGCAACATTAAAGAATATATGATGGAAACTTGAACGGTTAGAGGCCTTGGTCTTGGGAGTATACTCCCTTGGTCTAAGGTTCAAACTCTTAGAGTGTAAACAGTTTTTAGAGGTCATGTCATATCGGCGAAAAGCCGATGATTTACCAAATCCGTGTGATGTGAATGTGTTACATCGGGACTAGTCATAGCAGGGAAAAACAAAAAAAAAAGAATCGTGATGATTTACAAGGTCTGGTCTCTGAGGTTGCTCATCATAACCGGAGGGGAAAAAAGGAATCATGGTGGAAATCCTGTGCTTCAGGGCAACCACAAGTCCAAAGCTATATTTTCAGTTGCTTTTTTGTTTTTTGTTTTTTTCACCAAGGGGAGGGAGGATTTCCCAGAGGTAAGTACAACTTCTGATTTTTTTTATCCGTGGTTCCTCAATCCAAAATGAAGCAGAGAACTCAATGACAAAACAAACTAGCATCAGATTTGATCCTATAAATGGCCATACAGAATATCCCAAGCTGAAAACATATTACCATTCCAAGCAAAGATCCAGACTGAACATACATACCTCCTCATCACGTTCACCCATTAGCTCCAGCGCAGCAGAGTGTCGCCTCCTTAATGATTCTAGTTCTGCCTGTATGCCAGGCAACATGGAAGCCTCTACCTGTAACTTTTCACACTGCATTCAACGCAAGCAATTCTCAAAAAATATGTAATGTATTTTTAATTTTAAAAAAAGGACACTTAAAAGAATGAAAATAAGATATTGAACCTCACCTGCCCTGTCATTTTGACCAATTCCTCAGCAAGAGAATCACGTATAGATTCCAACGATGCCTTAGCAAAAGAGAAACAAAAAGCAATCAAAACAGTAAGTCAATGAAAACTGTTCATAATGAAATGCATAATATAACTGTATGGCCCCTGAAAATTCAACAATGGTTGAATATGAACAAACACAACTCTGCAGAGCTCATAACTGGAATATGCAATAAAGCAAAAGAAACAAAACGTGTAGGAAGAAATAAAATTTCAGGAGTTTAGAACATAGACCATACCAAACGAGACATGTATGAAGCAAGCTCACCCTCCTTCTGACGTAGAGCAGCTTCAAAAGCACTAGGCGTCATGCTCTTCATAAAATATGGATTCATGGTTAACTCTCCAGCGTTTCTCCTTTCAGAGAAACTCTCAGACGAGTCCAAAGATGCTTGCAGGAAATAGCTTTCCTCCGTGCTGCCTAGGCTGCTAGCGCTTGAAAGCTTTCGGCTTAAGTTTCCTGCACAAATTTTCAAAATATATAACATCTGTGGACCTTCAACTGATGCAAAGTAATTCAAAGCATCAAACCATTCTCAAAAGCAGAACTGTGCTTTGTTATTGGTGTTTGATCTGTTGCAGCAGCAGCAGAATGCACATGAGCTGTCCTTTCCAAATCCAACCGAGCAGTTTTCTCCTTTTCTATCTCCTGTCAAAGATCAAGAAGTCAATTCAGAAAATCTCAATGACCCTAAGATATAGATAGAACAAGGGCAGTCTAATGAAACTTTTCAATAAAAATAATGAATAAAAAGTCCCACTTAACGTCTATGAACTAAAATGAATCAGACTAACATCTCTTAATACTACTAAGATGGAGCTAGATGCAGGTCCTCTTCTTTCTATCAAATGTAACTTCAAATTATATAAGAACCAGAGGCACCACCTGCTGTAGCAGTTCCCTGTGCATCAGTGCATCTTGTAACTCTTGCTTGTGTTTCCGCCTGAGTTCCTTAATTTGTTCTTCAAGCTGGTTTGCACGACCTTCCTGGGTGTCAGCTTCCTCCTTGGCTGCAAGGTACTCTTGCCTATTTTCAGCTGCTCTCTGTCTCTCCTTTTCGAGGGATCTACTTAACTGCATCTGTTCTGTTCTAAGACATGAAATCTGAAACAAATCACAGCTGTGAGCTAATTTCTATGAAAGAGCCCCAGTACTTAAAACAAGGTAACCAACAAAAGCAGAACCTGAGCCTCAAGAACATTAATTCGAGATAAGGTTTGAGATAAGCGCTCATTCACAGATTGCTCTCTTTCCTCTGCAACTGCAGCTTTGGCCTCTGCTTCCTGTAATGCAATAAATGTAATCATATAAGAGCACTGTAAAAGTTTCAAAATGAAATTAACAAAAACTTCTACACACCTGAAGTCGAGAATTAAGGGACCTCTCAACAGCAGCCCAGGCTTCTGCTCTTCTGGCAGTTGTTTCCTGTTGCCAATAAAATAAAGAGTCAAACATAAGACCCAAGCAAACTGAGACAACTAAATTGAAGAACCAGCATTGAAGATCCATAAACATCCTCATCAGAACTCTAAAATTTTGTTTTACATATTCACCTGCATAGCTTCAATCTGCCTTAAAAGAGGCCTTGTAGATTCTGGAACTTGTGTAATCAACTCCTCACATCGACGCTCACTTGCCTAGAAAAAAAAAAAAAAAAAAAATCTGCAAGATGATGCCAACAAATGAAAAAGAAATAAAGGATTACAGTTTAAGCAAAAAGAGGAATTTTGACAAACTTGATAACGCTTCTGAAGATCTTCGATGTCCCTGCGAAGCATGTCTTCTCTAAACACTGCCTGCAAAATTGATGATAGAGTAAGTTAATAATGAACAGTGGCATGTCAGCTGGAAAAAACCAGCAATCCAACTGATGTCTCAAAAACCTGCTGCTCCTTTCTACTCAGAGTTTGCCTTAATTCTTCAAGTGCCTGAACTAGCATAGCTTCACGTTCCTGGGCCTCTCTCAAACGACTCTCTAGTTCAGTTCTTGCGTCATTGTTGGCACGAGTCTCTGCTAATGCTTCAGCCTCCTTCGCCACATTCAAAGCATTTGTATAGTATTCTTTCAGTGTTGCAAGTTCTGTTTGGTGTTTTTCTACTGTTTCCTGCAGCAACTGCTCTGTAGCCATTTTGTCCTTCTTGATACTCTCTACTTTATTTTCTTCTACCTGGAAGTAGAAATTATATACCATTTATCAATAATAGATTGAATCTTCTTCACAACAGAACCTCTACATTTTTAACAAGAACGTGCTAGTTCTGTTAAGATCATATGGACTTTCATTTACTTTGGAGTATTATATACTGGACTTCCTCAATTAACAGGCATCAGAATAGTGAACACTTTCTTACAAACAGGTAAAAACTAAGGCGAGTGCTGGATATCTTGGAAAGTCCATTTCTTTATTAACTTTATGGTGGCTCAGAGAAAGTATTTGTTCAGTTTGATTGTCAAGGAGATAACATATTTAGAGAATCTCTCAGAAGTTTGGCTACCTGAAACTTAGTAATCAGCCCCTTCTTCTCTTCTTCAAGCTCTCTAATCTAGCTTTCAGGAAAAATGAGAAAGGAAAAGACAAAGGATTTGTTATATCAGAATAGGTAGCAGCAAAAGGATGAAAAGTTAGACAACCAGGAAGCCTGCAAGCCATACCTGAGCCCTTAATTTCCTAATCTGAGATTCTTGAGCAGCCTGCTTTTTTGAAAGTTCTTCACCTGAGATGATATACAAAAATCTCCAGATTTAACAAATTACAATAAATATATATATACACATATTGAGAACACATAGGAAAGGATCTGTATACTCCCTAATATATAGACTTCCAAAGGATCTTTAAGGTATTGTCGTTGTTTGGAAATCCGATTTTACCATGATACTTGGCCAACAAGTAAATTGAAACAATATTGGCAGGAAACCAGCAAATCTAGAAAGTATCCATCATGACTGTACAAAGGATCCTCACATAAAAATTAGGCCCGCAAAGAAAGAACACTGCAGCCCAACAAAAGAATGCATCTCAAATATTGACGTCTCAACTGGACATGCCCCTCTCCCCCACCCCAAAACAAATTTATCATCACATGAACTGTTGTTTCAAAGTTGGAGAAATCACACACCTGATTCTAAGACATGAAACTTGGGACTAGAGGCCTCAAAGTGCTATAAGTGAATAAATTGCACTGTGGCACCAACATCCTATAATTTGTAGAACTTTCTCCTGTTGAAAATTTATGCTTCGAACATTTGAGGACATGACACTTCTTCCCAGCCAAGTGTGATACTTCCCCAGATTATTACAATATAATTTTGACTGAAATAGAGCAAATATTATGAGGGTCCTCATTTATTTTTTATTCAATTAGCATGTTTATTTTTTCATAATTATTCTATCAAACTCATGGAATACCCTCAATGAAAAATAGACATTATGTAACTTTATTGCATTGAAGAAAAATAAAATCATGCTTTTGTTTTTACAAGTAATAAGAGAAAAAATAAAATCATGCTATGGACCTCCCCTTATTCAATAGATTATCTCAAGGAAAGGTTTAATAGTTTTTATATTCTTTTGAACAATGGAAATGTTTAATTTGTACAAAAAAGCCTCCTCAAGCCTTGTTATGAGGATTTGGTCGGGCCCATGGTGAACAAGCCAAAACATGCACTGCCCAAACTGAATAGGGCGCATGAGCTAGAAGTTGAAAGGACACCCTACGGGATAAAAATCCACACCCTCTCACCCACCAAGTACTTTAAGGGAGTGGAAGCGTCATTTAGGCTTCAGCTCATTTGGCCATGAGTTTCCATTCTGTACAAAGTATAACATAACAGATGCATCCCTCTATAATGCTGATGTGTCTAAGGCTTCGTTTGGATGGTCAACTCATATCAGATGAGTTCATTTTTAGAGTGCCTCCGACATCCAAACACAAGTTTCACTTTAATCGAATGCAGTTCAAGTTTGAACTCATTTTTGGGCCCCACACTGACAAACATCATATCACCTTTTTTATTGTTTCATTTTCCATACCTCGGTTTCTCGTTCCATCCCTCGNAATCTCATTTTTTTTTTTTTTTTTTTTTTTTTTTTTTTTCTGTTTACCGGTTGCGTCAACTTTGACATATATGTCAAGTGGGTCCCGTATATTTACAACTTTATATAAATATATCTAAACTCATCTCAACATCCAAACATACTTTAAACTCAATTTAGATGGGTCCCACGTAACTCTTTTTATTACTCAACTCATTACTATTCATAAAAAACTCAACTCAACTGAACTCAATTCAACATCCAAATGCAGCCTAAGACAAGCCTCTCAATAGCACCTCTCAATAGCTCAAGCCTAGATAATGCATCTAGCATAAACAAACACCAAAAAACCGAACATGTGGAAAAAATACAGCTTATTTTGTGAAAAGAAAAGAAATGCAATAATAGGCCACTAACAGTTTGCACATCTCTACCTTCAGCCATAACCTGAGTAATTATTTCATCTTTTTCTTTCAGAAGAGCAGCTGCATCACTTTTTTTACTCTGCTCTCTTCTAAGTGTATCCCTTTCCTTAGTCAGAGCATAAACCTGTAACCATACACCAGGGTAATTAGTGATCAAGGTAAACGTAAGTATAGGGTAAAAGGATTCTATTTGTTACCATTAAACAGGCTTACTATATCACTTTAGATAGCACTAAGTGGGGAGGATTAATATTTGCAGCTGACCTCGTGTTGGAATCAAGGCTTTGGTGAATGTAAATGTGCCAATTACAGAAAAGATCATGAAGTCCTAATTTACAAAATATTAAGATAACACCTGCAATTTATTACTCCAAGCAATGCAATGTAAAGTTGATCCGCAAGTTACCAATTAATACATGGTACATGCACTTAATTCGTCAGGTATAAAAAGGTTACATGTTCCGAAGCTCAATACCTTTTCCTTCTTTCACATGGTACACCAAATTGTATGAAAGAAGTCATTATTATATCTTTATTATACTAAATTTAAAACAACAGGATAAAAGAAGTCATTATTTCCATGATAGACAATGAAACATCTACATCTCTAATGCCTCAGATGCATCCAAAAAATTACTATAAAACCAAGAAAACACCACAGCTAGCAGTGTATCAGAAACTTGACAAGTACAAACCCTTTGGGGTCTTTAAGAAAACTTAAAATCTTTGAAAAGCATACATCATGAGATGAGCACTGTGCTACTGGAGGAAAATATGAGTACGACTCAATCATTGTGAAGAAATGAACACGTTAAGACTCAAATTTTAAAAACTAAAATGGCATTTCAACCTAGAGTCTGGATTTCTTAAATGGTTGGGACCTATCTGAATTAAATCATGAACATAAAAAAAATGATGAAAAACATACCTTCCTTTCCAGAGTTGCAACCCTCTGATGGTATTCCTCTCGCAAAGACTCAACTTCTGCATCATTGGATTTTCTCTGTTCCATATTGTTTAGCAGTTAAAGAATGAATGTATGAAAAGTCAAGGGAAGCAAAGTATCTTTCAAACATGGCGTTTATGATCCCATCATGTTCAATTGAAAGATGCAGCAAACAGATGAGAAATAAATGACAGGTATATAGCAATCAACCATGTGAAGATATTTTTTTTATGAAAGCAAAACTTGTAAGAGTTCAAGTATAAACCAAGCCCAGGTGATATTTTTTATGATAAGAAAGAGAATTGAGAACAGATGATAGTGATTTAACTATAACAGAAACAGAAAGTTACAATGATCTAAATGTGACACCAAAATACAAGCATTTGTGGGTTCAGTGTGAAAATATGGGTCCAACACAGTTTCAAGAAAACTTAATCAGGCTTGCCCAAAATTGGAACATACAAAAAAGGGCACTCAGCAAGTTCAAGTCAAATAAGTATAATTTCATAATTGTAGAAATGAAAATTCCAAAACTAAGAGTTCTTTGCTTTTAGAAGCATAAACTATCAACAAAATAAATATAGGTGATCTAGGTAAAATACTAGAAAGAAATCCATTATAAATCAGTTAATTGGGAATGAAACCAACGAAAAATAAACTTGCAGATATTTTATAAACAAAAACTACAAAAGCATATCAAAGAGATCTCAAAATAATCATTATAGTCTAGTGCATATGAATCAATTAACCGTGGATGTATAATATTCTCTAGCATACATACATACATGAATATATCATGATAAAATCGTACGTACTCATAACAAGTACATTTAAGGAACATGAGGTATCATAGTACGGACCTTCAAATCCTCAATCACGGCCTTTAGTTGTTCATTTTCGTTCATCATCTTAGCAATCTCATCAGCTTTTGCCTAGAACCAAAATATTCAAATTTATCAGAATCTAAAAAAAAAAAGTAGATCAAATAAAATGTCTTCACAGGCTGCAGAGAGACAAACCGCTGAGCACTTCAAATCATGCATGTGTTCTGAAAAATTGCAACTAGAGCTCAAGACAAGTGGAGGAGAGAAGTGATTATGAATGTCCTAGAGACCTATCATTAATCCAAAATTTTGATGAGACCTTAGATTCTGTGATTGCATTTCAACTCTTGCATTGAAATTAAATCATATTCTTTTTTCTTTGAGTGAATTTTGACTCTCTCGGTGAAAGCAAGATACCTCATAGATTAATGGTTGATTGTACAAGAAGTTAGACGCAATTTTAAGGAAAAAAAAAAAACTAAAGACATGCGGTATATGGGATGGTTGAGCCTTATTGATGGTGGTAATGTCGTCCTTTATTTACAGGTAGGTGCTGAAGGTGGGCTTTAGAACTTAACAGACTTGGAGTCCCCTGCAATTGTGGTAGTCAAGTAGGCTATTAAAACCAAAGGTTGAGGCACATTAAAGGACCGGCACCTTCATTGAGATTGCAGTGCCTTCAGCAGATTCAATATTCCCAACCATAATAATCAGTCTCAAATAATTTATCCACATATGGAGAAAGAAATGTGCACAAGAGCATTCAACCATCACTGAATCATCATTATAGAGATTTACAGTCACTACAAAAAAAAAAGGAAGAGACAAAAAAGAAGAAAATATTCCGAAAGAATATGATTAGACCTTCTACACTTTCAGGGGGCAGGTTTAAACACAATCAAATGACCTTACTTATTCCCAAAATTATGTGTAAATAGCTGCCAAATAAAAGCTGTGGTCTCAAAGGAACATGGCCTTGTGAAATACCTGAGCTTGTCTAGCAGCACCTTGCAATGCATTTTCCATCATCTTCATCTCCCTGTTCACCTTCTCCAATTCAAACAGAGTATCTGAAGACCTGGAGTGATTTGTTCCTGAGCTCACCTGTTGCTCTTTAATGTCAGCCTCGTCATCTCTAGCTTTTTGATCCACTTCAAATCCCTTAACAATTGCATGATTTTCAGGAGAAAGAGATCGAGACACCGTCGTTGCAGCTTCATCCGAAGCAAGTGCATTGGTCAATGGATGGTTAGAAGAGTTGCCAGCACTATTAGTCTCCTCAGCCCGAACAAAATGTAAACCAGAGAGCTCAGTTTCACCTCCAGCATGGCTATCACTTGATGCCTCACATTCAATTGTCTCTGCAATATCTCCTGCTTGCAAGTTCTGCTTATCCACACTATCTACTTTTTTCACTTGTTCATCCAGACTCTCACTTGTATCAATGGAAGTATGCAACTCATGTGGCAAAATCATAATATTCTCAACTTGATCTACTTCAATGGAACCTGACTTGGCTTGCACCAAGTCTGGATTTTTGGAGGGTGCCACTTCTGATCTCTCTTTCTCTTGTTGATTGTCAATAGATTCCAATGTCTCAACATCCTGACTGTTGGGTTCAGGTTGTATGGTAGGCATAGCTGTTGATGCAGATTTGGCTAGTTCAGAATTTGAAGTCGCATTATTTGTCTCTTCTGCCATGTCCGATCGTTCAGCATCTTTGGCTACCTCGTGGATTTTAGCTAGTTCTGAATTTGAAGTTACATTATTCGTCTCCTTTGCAGTGTCTGAGTGCTTCGCATCTTTGTCTACCTCATGGATTTCATTTTCTTCTTCTGCTTGTTCAGCTCCAGAATGGAGAGATCTGTCACTTTTGACTTCGGTCACCTCCTTTTCCTCTACATTAGATTTATGCTGCGCAGAGCCAGGTTTTTCAGATGATTTCTCAACTGCAGGTGGATACTGGGAAGATTCTGATTTTTCTGATGACTCACCAGTACTTTCCTCACTTTTCTGCCCCATAAGGGCCATGACAGGATCAAACAGTGCTTTCCTGTCGGCAGTGGAAGCCCATAAACCTGATGCTGGCAAGTAAAGAGAGAGATCATAGCCATAATAAATTTTAAACCTGCATTTTGAACTTTGATACAAAATAACGGACACCCTTTTACATCTTGAGAACTTTGGACCAAACCAACAAGAAAAAACTATGCGACACAACACAGAGAGTCATGAAATAGAAAAACTTCAATACGTTTTTATAGATGAGGTGACAATGGTCAGTACCTCTTATGGTGGAAACGAAGAGATTGAAGCAAGATGATAGTATATAGGAGAGGGGTGAATATACTGAATAAAACTGAGTTGGAACAATAGTCCTCTCTCCCTCTCTT
>QEOT01004122.1:95302-123594 GCA_003123785.1 Pterocarya stenoptera
ACAAAACTAGGAGTCCCCTCATACTGGTACGACAACCACCAACTTTTTATCTTATCAACGAAGCCCTCCACTTCCAGCCACATATTCTCAAACTTAAAGTACCGTTTGCCCTCATGAATACCCCCACACTCAAGAATAATGGGGAAATGATCCGATCCTACCCTTGGAAATCGTTTTTGGCACAACTTCGGGTAATGGGCTTCCCATGACGATGATACTAAAAATCTGTCCAATCTTGAACCACCTCTAGAATTGGACCACGTATACTCACCCCCCACCAGCGGTAAATCCAGCAGTTCCAAGTCAAAGATCAGCTGTGAGAAATCTTCCATGGCTGTATTCATCGATGATAGACCCTCCCGCTCACTTGGGAAACGAACTATATTGAAATCCCCACATATGCACCAAGGTAAATCCCACAAAGAAAACAGCCCTGAGACTTCATCCCACAACAAGTTTCTGTCCCGATCCCTATTGGGACCATATACACTAGCCAATGCCCATGACCACCCATCTTCCAAGTTTCTTAATACACATGCCACCAAATAATTCCCAACGCACTCTTCTACCATCTCGACAACTCTACGATCCCACATGACAAGCACTCCACCAGAAGCACCCGAGGAGGCTAAATAAGTCCAGCCTACAAAGGAACCTCTCCACAAAGTACTGATTATATTTCTATCAATAATTTCCAATTTTGTTTCTTGGAGACATACAACATCAATCTTCCAACTGTGAACCATGGACCTAATGCGAAGGCGTTTATTTACATTAATTTCCAAGTTTCTTAGCTCTGGGATTCTAGAGGGCAAAAAAAATGTACATACACTAAAAATGTAAAGGTACATTTTCAACGTAATTCTCAATCAACTATCGTATAGTGAGTCTGCTTATCACTCAATCTTCCGTATTATGAAACACATAAATCGCAAGCCTATTGACTGACTCCATTGTTTTCGTTGCATGTCCACGTCTTTACTATAGTCGGGTACTTCATTTCCACGATAGGACTTAAAGCTGCGTAGTCTAGCTATAGCTTTCAACCACAACTCAATATATGGCAAGATAGTCAACTACTCCACTAACATACCTATGCGTGGTTCAACATAACAACAAGCTTATACTGGTTGATTTGTAAATCAAAATTATAATGGAAATACAAAAATGGTACCTTCATTGCTGGATTCGGAATTCTCCGACTTCTCTTCTAAACCGAGAGCTGTGTCAAAATTCTTCTCGATGCTCTTCACGCTCTCCTGGAGCTTATTCACCGCTCCGGCGAGATCCGGGAAGTTCCCCAAGGAAACTCTCCCACCAAACCACGCCATCTTCAGATTACGAACCGAGATCAAGGAACTCGATCCGAATCTCTCTGACCGGAGAATTAGAACACATCAAGAACCCTGCATTTAATGCCAATCCAATTTCAACAACAACAGAGGAGTTACAAAAAATGCTTCAACGGTATTTTGGGTTTGGATGCACATCTTATCCATAGGTGTAATAATGGCAAAGATGCGAGATCATATTCGCAATGAATGCGTAAATCCGAGAAGGAGATCAACGGCGGGGAATTGAAGTTCGGAGGAAAGTTCTGGAAATGACCTTTCGGCAGTCCGATTGGGTGTGAAGGCCCTCGTGATTCGCGAATCAAATCGTGGCTATTTCGCTTCTTCGAGCTGCTTAAACGACTTTTGGAGTGTGATTGGCCCTTACGGTTCCAGAATCTGAGAGAGAGTTCTTTCTGATACGCTGGAAGAGAAGGTGGTTGGTCCGGTAGATGTGGACGCGGGGCGCCGGGGTTGATCTGAATGTCTTTGCGAAATTAAAATTTGCAGTCCCCGTACAATTCTTTATCGTGTTTTTATTTTTCATTGCATTTTCTTTCAAATTTACAATTATTTTATAATTTTATTATAAATAAAAAATAATTATGTAAAGTTAAAATTATTTCTAATCAAACGACACAATACATAAACAATAAAAAATTGGGGATTCAAAAAACAAAAACCGAAAAAATGGATTGAGTAATCTGCATCCAAAACACACACAAGTACAACATATCTCCCTTTTCTCCAATTTTGATGGCTCTCACGTATACCATTTTGAAAACATCCATCCTTTAAATTAGTGAACGAATCCCAAATCAGAAAAAAATTGTTTTGATTTTTTTTTAAAAAAAAATCTATTTATAAACAGGTCTGTGAAACACGTCTTTTACATCGTTAACATAACAAAACTTAATTTATAATAAAAGTTTAAAATTTAAATCTCTTATCAATTAAAACATTCAACGGTATATAAAAAAAAAATATTATTCACACCAATTTATAAATAAAATACTCTTTAATTTGTCGACCCAAATACAATTATCACTAACCATCAGAAAGTTACTACAGAAGTTGAGAAGGGCAACAACAAACTCTCCCATTTTTATAATTCTATTTTAAATTAAAAACAATTACATAATATTTGAAATCAAAATAAACAAAAAGTTTAATATAGTTTAATAGTTTATGAATATCTATATTTCAACATGGCATATTTTTAGGACTGGGAAGCCGATTCTTCTATCCAAGTACCTAGCGCTTTCCCGCCACTATCCGTTAGCTCCCGGACGGGCTGATTCAATAGCCTCCTGTATTCTTATGTCTTTTCACAACACCTCTTATCTCCGTCTCCTCCTCCTTATTTGGAAAGCCAGATGCCTGTACTTCGCTCCATGCCAATGCTAAAAATAACCTCTCCGTCCTCATCTTCCCTCTGCTCCCTTCTCAAATACAGCCTTTCCCACTTCCTATATCACTCGTTCCCGGTACCAACGCCTCAACAGAACGCCGACCCCAAACCCCATCAAACTTTTTATTCTTCTTTTAACCTCCGCGCTTTGCGCACCCAACAATCGGGCCCCTCTTACTATGCCTCTCTTCTCCAATCCTGCATTGCCCGGAAAGCGATCAACCCTGGAAAACAACTCCATGCTCATCTATGCCACGTGGGTCTCGGGTTTGATTTATTTATAGCTACAAAGCTTGTTAATCTTTATTGTGTTTGTGACTCTTTAGGTGAAGCACATCTCTTGTTCGATAGAATTCCTAAAGGTAATTTGTTCCTTTGGAATGTTTTGATACGTGGATATGCGTGGAATGGACCGTATGAGGCTGCTATTTCTCTTTACTACCAAATGCTTGATTATGGGCTCGAGCCTGATAATTTTACATTCCCGTTTGTGCTCAAGGCATGTTCTGCTCTTTCTGCCATTGAAGACGGGAGGAAGATTCATGAACACGCATCAAGGACAGGATGGGAGACAGATGTGTTTGTGGGTGCCGGTTTAATCGATATGTATGCCAAGTGTGGTTGTGTTGGAAGTGCTCGCCAAGTGTTTGATAGGATTGAAGTAAGAGATGCTGTGTTATGGAACTCTATGCTTGCTGCTTATGCACAAAATGGGCATCCAGACGAGTCACTTGGTCTGTGTAGTGAAATGGCATTGGCAGGTCTGAGACCCACAGAGGCAACTCTTGTGACTGTGATATCAGCTTCAGCTGACAGTGCAGCTCTTCCTCAAGGGATGGAACTTCACGGTTTTAGTTGGAGACATAGGTTTGAGTCCAATGACAAGGTAAAGACTGCACTGGTGGATATGTATGCCAAGTGTGGTTATGTGAAGGTGGCTAGGAATTTGTTTGAGCGGCTTGAGGAGAAAAGAGTTGTCTCTTGGAATGCAATGATAACTGGGTATGCGATGCATGGTCATGCTACTCAAGCACTGGCTTTATTTGAGGAGATGAAGGAGAAAGCCCGGCCTGATCACATAACTTTTGTGGGTGTTCTGGCAGCTTGCAGTCATGGGGGTTTGCTTGATGAAGGGCGGATGTATTTTCAATTGATGATGAGAGATTACCACATAGATCCAACAGTTCAGCATTATACATGCATGGTTGATCTCCTTGGCCACTGTGGGAGATTAGAAGAGGCTTACAATCTGATAATGCAAATGAGAGTACTGCCAGATTCTGGCGTATGGGGTGCTTTGCTGAATTCATGCAAAATCCATGGCAATGTGGAGTTAGGTGAAGTAGCATTAGAAAAACTAATTGAACTTGAACCTGATGATTCTGGAAATTATGTGATTTTATCAAACATCTATGCTCAAGCAGGCAAGTGGGATGGAGTTGCAAGACTGAGAAAGCTGATGATGGATAGAGGAATAAAGAAAAGCATTGCTTGTAGCTGGATTGACATAAAAAATAAAGTCCATGCATTCCTCTCTGGTGATAATTCACATCCTGATTCTGAAGCAATATATGCAGAATTGAAGAGGCTAGGAGGACGAATGAAAGAAGCTGGCTATGTCCCAGCTACTGGATCAGTTTTCCATGATGTGGAGGATGATGAAAAGACTAATATGGTTTGTAGTCACAGTGAAAGGTTAGCGATTGCATTTGGACTCATTAGTACTCCCCTTGGAACCAGGCTTTTGATAACGAAGAACCTCCGGGTATGCGAGGACTGTCATGTTGCAATCAAGTTCATCTCAAAGATAACAGAGAGGGAAATCACTATCAGAGATGTCAATCGCTACCATCATTTTAAAGATGGGATTTGTTCTTGTGGTGATTATTGGTAAATGGAATCGGGAGAAGCATTTGGGGATTTAAGGTATATGTTCTAACAAAAACTATCTATATTGGAAATTAGGAGATGGTGAAGAAGGATAGTACAATGAATCTGGGTAGGGAACACTATATACACCATTGTTGACGGAAGCGAAGCACATGTTATTATCTGAATTTATTGTATAGCTCAAGAATCTTGTAAAACTGGGAAGATTTTTGTGTAACTAATAAATGCGCTGGGCTGCTACCATAAAAATAGAAATGTGCTGCTCTACGCCAGCAAAGTTAAAATGGAGGTGGATGGTCTAATAATTAGAGGCATGGGAAGTGACAAGTAGTATCCATTAGTGAAACCACACCACTACTTAAAATGTCTCAGTTTTACTATTGAGATACAAACAAAGTTTCTGATTCTGTGGCAGTGCTGGACATGAGACCCGGTATCTGCAGATTTGGGGGAAGTTTTTAGCGCTCAACACATTTGAACAACCATATGTGGGAAAGGAAGCAGCCAAGTATTGAGCTTGATGTAGATCTACCTCCTCTGAACGACCATCGACACAGCAAGAAGCAGCAAATGAAAGTTTTGGAAGCCCATGTAGTGGATCAAAGGTGCTCCTTCGACTTTGTGAGGGTACACTTGCTAGTAAGTTCATCTTTTAGTTTAAGATACTGGATGTTCTAGTTTCATGCTGGTTGGTTTGTACTCATCTAAATCTTTGCGTTCTCTGAGCATTCTGATTTATCATAAGCTACCTTCAGCACTTGAGGGATCGCAAAATTTTCTTGGAGTTATGTCTGAGATTTTTTTCTGGTTGCATTACTCTATTTACACAATTTTCCAATTGGAGTTCTTTCTGCAGACCTTATCTTTTTCTTTTCTTTTCCCCTTAAAATCATTGTCCTGTGGGGCATCTCTTCGGATAAGAATTCCAGGATAATTGATCATGTTCACAGACATGGATTCCCTGGTCAAATGAAGACTCTGTACTTGTAGGTTTGCTATTGGCAACACTAATACTTGGGAGATTGCTAAAAGCGTGACAAATACTGCTTCAGTAGGGCATAGGAACCTGAGTTAGTTGGGAATGGTAGTTTTTACCCCTTTTTTGTCGCTGATTTGAAGTGTCAAAGTCTTAGGGTATGGCCAATATTTAAACCAAATTCTAACCTCCTTTAAAGTTCAAAGATAATCGAGAATAATTTTTTATGGCTCCTTTTATTTAAATTGTTAAACAATGAGTACTTTTCAGATTTGGCCTAACATTTTGCCTGAAGAAACGATCAATTCTGACTGCGCTTGATTCTGATATTTTTTTGGTGTTGGCATAACATTTGTCCCAAACAAACAATCCATTCCGACTCTTCTTGATCTTGACTTGGATTGTCTCCATTTTGACTGTACAGTTTGAACATTAAAGTTGATATATTAAACATTGTCAAAATAATCCAAACTCCAATGAATTTTTGTGGATGAAAACTCCCTTGCATGACCCTGTGAAGGATTTATAGAAATTTTCTGAGACTCAAATCAAAATGAAACTAGAATCGATTGAGCCCCACTTTGAATTATACGCTGGTTTTAGTTGATATTAGTGTAAATTTCAGCCAGTATAATTGGCTACACGTCAATATTGCTAGAGTAATCAATGCCAATTTGTTCAGCATTATTCTTTAGAGAAACCCATGCCTTTTTTTCCTCTCTTCTAATATTCCATTCCAACTAACCTACTGCATATGCACACAGCACACACTGGAGAGAGCAACTAGAATCTAAAATTTTTAATTAGTTCAATTACTAAGAAGGGACAAACAGAGGTGGGATCTATCTTGTCCTTGAAATTTGCCTGACCTCAATGTAAGCAATGGGCATTCATGAATGAGTGACATAAAACTGTCTGTACACATCAGTTCTTTTAGAAAAACCTCCTCCATAAGATTTATATCTCATTACCATTCAATATTGCATGGCACTTTGTTGTAGTAGCTTTTCACCTGACTTCCAGAACAACCATCTCATCTACTCTTCAACATCTAACTATCTCTACAGAATGTATAGCTAATACAGCAATTCTTTAGCCTTTTAATAAAGAATGATCTTACAAGCTTCATGTTAACTGTGCTAAAACAGACTGTGGTGGCATCCTTATTTGACTCGATTCTCAATGTGCCAGCATCCTAGGGTGGGCCAGATTGCTCTCTGGCCTGGCAGTCCCATGTGGATTGCGTGTCGTGTTGGAATTTATACATTAGCGTGGCGATTGGAAATCTTTAAATAATATCATATTATTAGTCTTAGCCGATGCAAATTACTCTATCAGAAGATGTTTGTTTCCATTCTTTAAAGCACATTAGTTACTGTCTGATGTATGATGGTTTGAAAACTAAGAAGATAAGAACCGTTGAAGCAGGACAATACTTATATGGGAGAGAGGTAATTAAAGCCGAAGTGCTTTTGTTTTACTCTAGGAGTGGCTTGTTTCATGGTTTAAAATAAGTGATTGGGGCTATCTTATCAAGTTGAATCTTGGTGTATGATAGATAAAACATTGAAATAGAAATGTAGCAACATGCATGTGGCTCCCATGTATCATATATCTATAGGCAGATTTATTTTCCTGAATTCTGAATATATAAGCTGCAATGGAAGTAAGATGAACTCCTTCCATGGAAAATAGGTATTGTCATAATATGGATGGAAAACAGATCAAGTGAACTGTAGGAGGCAAATGGAGTAGCATGTACTTTGATTTTTTTTATGAGATGAGATGTAAATGAACTGGGAAGAGAATGAAACAGAGCCTTGGAGGAGTTGTCTGTAACTACAATAAGGGCGTCAAAGTCATTGCAGTGTAGCTGAGTATCAACCTTTTATCTCCTTTGTATCCATTCTTTACCTTGGTAGGCGGGTTTCTACTGAGGTTGATGTCAAGTCCAATTTTTCAACATAGGATTATTAACCCTTATTTAATTTCTTTATCTGAGCACCTTTATATAATATCTATACATACTACATATAATATGTATTGTAGGATGTGTATTTTGGTCTCAGGAAGAGGAAGTAGGAGATTCCACTCTTCTTTTCACTTGTTTAACCTTCTGTGAACACGTCCTCTTTCGCTCTTTCATTTTTGTTTGTAAGCCATTTGTTTTCTTTCATAGCCTTTCTCAAACCTCGTAATTCTAGACTTTTTTGCTCCTTCATACCTTAAAGTCATCAAATTTTCCCTCTTCTCCTAACTTTTCCCTGATATATTTCATACTTTTGCCTTGCAATGGGTTGTCACCTCAAAACATAATTAATAAAAGGCAAGATGCCTCTTTATGGTGGATTTCTGGGTTCCTCTTTTTTGCTTTCCTAGATGGACTGTAACGATTAAGAGAGAGTAGCCGAAGTAAGATGAAGGAAACATTATGTGGAGAGAGAGAGAGAGAGAGAGAGAGAGAGAGATCCAAAAGGAAGCTCATACGAATTAATACTGTTCCTTATTAGGTTTGTCGAACCATGTGATTGCTTCATATTATCTACCATTCCTAACTACCAATACAGATGAAAAAAAAAAAAAATCCCCAAACTCAAGAAAACAAATAATATCATGGCTTGGTTGATTTGAATTGTAGATACCTTAATCATAACCTATATGGCACCAAAACTTTAATTATGGAGCGTGATAGCTCATAAATAGTGACACTGATATTTTCTATTCTTCAGCTTTATTTTGAACCTAGAAAATCGAGTTAATTTCTCTCGTGCACATAAGCAATTAATTAGGTTAGTTGGTGGAAGACAAGGATAACGTAAAAAAGTCTCGTGCTCAGGATCAAGATTCTTTCCAGCTTGTTGCCGCTAAAATCGTCTTGATCACCAATATCCGTTCAAAATACTCAATGTTTTACGCTCATAGAAAAAATGTTATTTGAAGTGAAATGAAGAAAATCTAATTTCTCAAAGCCATGAAATAATAAGCAAGAAGTGACCCGCATGTTCTTCAACATCTTTGACACTCGGTAAGTAAATATATATATATATATATAAAATGCTAGTATGCTGCCTGCGTTTGCCTCCTCATTTTGATTGTTCATATATTAAATTTTTTTTTTACTTAATGATTAAAGAAGTAACTTTTAGTGTATTGATGGATTTTTTTTTTATTTTTTTAAAATATTTTAAAATATTAAAAAAAGAAGAAAAAAAATAAAAAATCAAATTTGTGCTAAGCGGCACGCTAAGTGGTAATTGTTTGGTGGCATGCTAACACAACTCTATATATATTTCAATTTTATCTTTTAAGAAAATATCAAATCATATTTTAGAGCCACCATTCAATAATTAATAAGAAAACATCTGGTTTGGTTACACAAAACTAAACTATCTCATCTCATTTTATATAATTATTACAATTTTTTCAAATTCTCATACAAAATATAATAAATAATTTAACTTTTTCAAATCTTAAAATAAAAATAATATTTTATTTAATTTTTTTAAAAAAATTTCATTTAATCTCGTCTAGTCCCGTCTGTGTAATTAAACGAGTAAAGAAAATTGCTGAGTTTGCATTACGACATAGATGGCATGCCCGTTTAACCTCTTTCAAAGAGCAAGGAAAAGCAAAGAAAATGTACTTGAAAATGTTTAGAATAACTTTATAGTTTTCACTCCAAAGTGTTTGGTGTACCCATTTAACTCATGCACCGGCTCAGTTTGGTGAGAACCTAGTGCTTCTGTTGGTTTCTTGGATAGCCATGCACCAACCAGATATATCTCCTTTGAACTGCATGTCTTTTTTGAAAGGTAAAAATTAATCCTTCGCAATATCAGAAAATTTATAATGCTGGGAAAAAAAAAAAAAAACTCCAACATGGGCAGTCATTCTTTAAAAAATAGAAAATATTACAATATCCTACAGTATTTGCATCACAGGCCTTTTTTTCTTAATTTAAAAAATCACAATATCTTTTTTTTTTTTTTTTTTTGTGAAAAAAAAAAATCCAAAAGCTTGGAGGCAAATCCATCAATTGCATTCACTTCTTTCAACCGATCATTTAATGATTGATATAAAGACACATCGAGATAAAATACCCATGATGACAAAGAACTGGAGACCGACCACAAAAAGGTCAAAAAATGTTCACAAATTGAAATTACAAAGCTTTTGAGGTGGTCATAGCTGCAGAGCATGGTTTTGACCTTATTCTTAACTATGTTGGAGAATTGCCACTTGCTGATATGGTTCCTAAAATACCCATTAATTATAGACAATCATGAATGGCGTCTGATTTAAATTAGCCATCCAAACCTGTCCAAGTTTAATCAGGCTTTGGTTGAATTTTTATATCTATCTGCAGTGGAACCCATCATTTTTTTTTTTTTTTTTTTTGAACACTCTTCCTATATGTAAGTAAAATTTTTGTATAATATTTTCTCGGATTGGCCCGATTGGGAGCATGGTAATCCGATCTCCAAACATCAAGATTTGTCTTTGTTATCTGCTTATGATCTACATAACTATTTTTGCAGCAGAAATTGCTGAGGAAAAAAAAAATGAATGTTTCCCCAAATGCTGCTTAATTAATTATTGTGGAACTAATGGAGTAAAAGTTGCTTTGCAGAAATCTAGCTGTCTCTACCTCTCCAGATCAATCAAATAAATCGTTGGTGATCTCGAGCTTTGTAGCTTCTTTTAGCCCAAGTTGCTAAATGAAGAAAAACCGAAAATACTGTTGATGCATTTGTTTATTCAACTGTTTAAAGTTAGTTGGGACTTTCACATTCCGCTCCCAGTATCTAACGGTCAACCCCTAACAGTCCTCTACACTCTCCCCCTCTCTCTCCCATGCATACGCATGAACACACAACAAATGACGCATAAAAGAGAAAGAAAACTCCTTTTTTTTTCTTTCAAGTTTATTCATTTTGTTTTGTTTTATGTCCTTAAATCAAGCAGGCCTACCTCCCTCTCTCTCTCTCTCTCTCTCTCTCTCTAGGAAGTAGGAACAACTCATTGATCATCACCATTTTTGCTCCATAAAACTGCCAGTTTGCCACCCCAATCAGAAGAACTCCCTGCCTTGTCATGGGCGTGGACATGTCGAATAACCCACCCACTTCTCGTACCAAAGACTTCTTTGTCTCTCCGGCGCTGTCTCTCAGCCTTGTAATATTTACATTCATCATAAAACCCTCTTGACTTCTATGATCCATTGCGTTTTTCTTTCCTCGTTTCTTATAGCATATATAGTTCCTGCTTATTTACTTCCTTCTTTTTTGTGTTTGCTCCGTAAAAGGCTGGGATTTTTCGAGATGCCGGGGCCGCGGCGGCGAACATGGAGGTGGAGGAGGGGGATGAGGGAAGCGGAGGCGGTGGCCAGAGAGAAGACACGACAGAGATTAGCAGCGAGAACTCGGGGCTCCTGAGATCAAGATCCGAGGATGATTTAGAGGGCGAAGGAGAACACGATGATCATGATGGTGACGGGGACAAGAACAAGAAGAAGAAGAGAAAGAAGTATCATAGGCACACGGCTGAGCAAATCAGAGAAATGGAAGCGTAAAGTCTTTCTTTAATGATATCGTGATTGCCAATTTTTGTTCTTTATGTACGTACGTATGAAGAAGAAAAAGGATTCAAAAGCTGATCAGGAGGCCTAGCTAATGAGTTTAAGCATTTGCATGGAGTTAAATTCTGAGTTACTCGAGTTGCTTGAATCATTGATAAAAACCAGTTATGGCTTCCAGGTGGGGTGATTGTTTGCTGGGAATAGCCTTTTTTATGAACATGGTTTGATAATTGTTCATTTACCGGTGTCTTGCCAAGGAAGCCTCGGTTAAAGTGGGTTAATTTGCATACCAATCTTGGTAGCTTTAATGTCTGCTTTTATGGTACTATACGATTCACAACTACTCCCAAGGATTAAAAAGCTAGTGCAAATCCTGCTTTCAAAAGAAACAAGATTCAAAAGTTAAAGCCATCTTAAATTTTCCACTAACTTTATTTTCTTTGTTTTTTATGTACATGTTCGTGGTTATCGACAGGAAGATAATATTAAAAAAACCATTTTTTCTTAATTTCTCCGCAGATGACTAAAGTTATGTATTAATCATCATCATTTGTTTCCACACTTTCATGTCATAATGTCAAGCCCATTTTGATATTTTGGCCTCCAATTAATGCCATAAAATATATATATATATATATGACTATGAACTCCATCGATTGCAGGCTATTCAAAGAGTCGCCCCACCCAGATGAGAAGCAGAGGCAACAACTCAGCAAGCAATTAGGCCTAGCTCCTAGGCAAGTCAAGTTTTGGTTTCAAAATCGTCGAACCCAAATCAAGGTATTTTGATCTAATTAATTATTCTTTCATAATGTTGCATGGGTTTAGCTAGGATCCAATTTTATTGGTCCAAATTATTTCTAATCATGGCTTTGCATGCACCTTATTTTTTTTCCCTCTTTATTTCGTGAAGTCATGAATTAATGAGGAATTAATTCAATGAACTGTGCAGGCTATACAAGAGCGGCATGAAAACTCTTTGCTGAAATCGGAAATGGAGAAACTCCGAGAAGAAAATAAAGCCATGCGTGAGCAAATAAACAAAGCTTGTTGCCCCAACTGTGGCACGGCAACCACAAGCCAAGACGCAGCAGTTACTACAGATGAACAACAGCTCAAAAACGAAAATGCAAGACTCAAAACTGAGGTTCGAAAGATCCTTCAACTAATGAAAAAGTTGCTTTTCAATTTCCGTTCAGGCCGCTATATATGTGTTTTATATTAAGTAATTCCGTTTCGTTTGGCAAACTTGTAGGTAGAAAAACTCCGAGCAGCTCTCGGAAAAGATCCTCCGGGAACAGCCTCGCCTTCATGCTCAACTGGAAAAGACCAAGCTGATAGCAGAAGCTCTTTAGATTTTCTCGGTGGAATTTTCGGGCTCAAGAAGTCGAGGGTAATGGAGATAGTAAATGAAGCAATGGAGGAGCTGATAACGATGGCTACAGCTGGAGAACCACTATGGATACGTAGCGTCGAAACTGGTCGTGAAATACTTAATTACGATGAGTATGTGAAAGAGCTCTCTGCCAAAAGTTCTAGTAACAATGTACGGCCAAAGAGATCCATCGAAGCCTCAAGAGAGACTGGAGTTGTTTTTGTGGATCTCCCACGGCTTCTTCAATGTTTCACGGATGTGGTAAGAAGTTACATGTAAAAAAAAGACTTCCATGAAACTGACAGACCATGCAAGATCTCTCTCTCTCTCTCTCTCTCTCTCTCAGAGACACACGAAATCATATAAATTAGTGTTCTATCTATATATATGATATTGTTAATTTGTTTTTATTGCAGAGTCAGTGGAAAGAAACGTTTCCGTGCTTGATCTCAAAGGCGGCCACTGTTGATGTAATCTCCAATGGTGAAGATCCTAATAGAAATGGTGCCGTACAACTGGTTAGTTGCTCGTTCAACCTTTGGTATTTCTTTTACCTCGAGAAAGTGATCAGTAGAGATTGTAGGAAATGCTTTTTACTCCATTTGAAAGAATCCTCGGATTTTTCTCACTTTTGCCGTGCTGGACTCCAACCACGAGATAGGCAAAGAAAAAAAAAAGTAGGGACTTTTGTGTCGGAACAACTTTTCTGCTGTATTAGCACTGCTAATTGTTGAGAAATAATCTCGCATGTTTATAAAAATTTACTTAATTCATCTTATTATATTAGTTCTAAAGATTGTTTATTTCTTATACACATATTTAAAATCTTGTTTACAAATAATATAAAATTATTCCTCAACAGTAGTAGACTCAATAAAGATATATTTTGATCAAAATTTAATTAGATTGCATAAAAATTACTGTAGTTGACTCAACAAAGTTACAGGATTTTTAACTTTAATAATTTTTACTAGTCAAATTTGTTGAGTCCAAGTTGCAGGCCAAGTATTATTTTGGCATAAAAAAATTCATTCTCCAGGGTACTATTTGTTTCGCTCGAACTCACAACTCTAAAAAATTCCTCTTCATCTTAAAGAACGAAACATCCAAATCCCAAACTCAACCACAGAAGATGACCAATCTCCATCAGTCATCATTTCAATGACGTGATATTATCTTGTTGGAGTTCTTAAGCTCTAATTCCGTAATATCATAATTAGTTGATACCAATTTTTTCTTTCAAAATATAAAATGAACGTTAGAAAATTAATGTATACTTTTTTAATAACGAATAAATATTTCAATTATAATTAGAATTAAAATAAATGAAAATGTCAAAATCATTATTTTAATAAAATAATGATAAATTTGAAGAGTCTATTATTTGGTGTTGTTGAAAAGTAGCTAATTAAATTTATAAAAGTGAATTTTCTAGTCAAATTTTGTTGAGTCCATTACTAATGCTCTTATATCAGCTTGTAAAAGATGATCAAAATCTTGGACGTTTTGGCTGCATGCCACATTTTGGATCTAGATTCAACAAAGGAAAATCTCTTGCTTCAAGAGAAAAAAAAAAAAAAAAAACCAAGAAAGAAAAAACGATATTAATTTCCAGTAGGCATTCATTCGATTTTCGAGATCCTAACGGAAGACGATTAATGTTCAATTTCAGATGTTCGCAGAATTGCAAATGCTCACACCTATGGTGCCAACTAGAGAAGTGTACTTCGTCAGATATTGCAAGCAACTGAGCGCTGAACAATGGGCAATTGTCGATGTTTCAATCGACCAAGTGGAGGATAACATTGATGCATCCCTCGTGAAATGCAGAAAACGCCCATCTGGTTGCATCATCGAGGATAAGTCAAATGGCCATTGTAAGGTACGTATACAGATTTTCACAAATTGATCCCACTACTGTTCTTGCCCTAAATTGGAGACGGGACATTTTGGAGAATCAATGGTCAATCTTGGCCAGGGTATGGGAAAAAAACTCAAAAATAAAAAGAAACTTGAGAGTTGAAACTAAAGGAGTAAAGCAAAGCAATGTAGCAAGCAAAGCTTTTTGACGGTCTTCAGCCGTTTGGCAGGTTATTTGGGTAGAACACTTGGAATGCCAGAAAGCAACAGTTCATACGATGTACCGTTCTATTGTTAACAGCGGTCTAGCTTTTGGTGCAAGGCATTGGATGGCGACGCTGCAACTGCAATGTGAACGGCTCGTTTTCTTCATGGCAACCAATGTCCCCACCAAGGATTCAACCGGTAAGCCAAGATGAATGAGTTTTGGATTCACTGTTGCATACTTCAATATAGAGAGGCCGATTTTGAAGCATATACCTGGTCTCAAATATAGGCGTTGCCACACTGGCTGGTAGGAAAAGCATATTGAAGTTGGCACAAAGGATGACATGCAGTTTTTGCCATGCAATTGGAGCATCGAGCTTTCATACATGGACCAAGGTCTCAAGCAAAACAGGGGAAGACATAAGGATAACTTCCAGGAAGAACTTGAACGATCCTGGAGAACCGCTTGGGCTGATCTTGTGTGCAGTTTCTTCTATATGGCTGCCTGTGTCTCCTCATGTCCTATTTGATTTCTTACGAGACGAAGCTCGACGAAACGAGGTCTGTCTGCTTTGGAGTGGTAACTTATTACAGTGATAACATAATTGTTTGTGATGATTGGCTCATGATATTCGTTTTTGTCAATCTTAGTGGGACATAATGTTCAAAGGAGGTCAAACACAATCCATTGCAAACTTGTCCAAAGGGCAAGATCGTGGCAATGCAGTAACCATTCAAGTGAGTTCTCTAAGTCAAAATTACAAACTCCATTCAACTCTAACTTCACCACAATCGGACAATACCTAAACACATCCTAACATTCGTTTTCCAAACTTTCAGACAATGAAATCTAAAGAGAACAGTACGTGGATCATTCAAGATAGCTGCACCAATGCATACGAGTCTATGGTGGTCTATGCTCCGGTGGACATTACCGGCATGCAATCTGTGATGACGGGATGTGACTCTAGCAACATTGCCATATTGCCTTCGGGATTTTCGATTCTTCCAGATGGGCTCGAGTCGAGGCCCCTAGTGATTACTTCTAGGCAGGATGAGAAGAGCACAGAAGCTGGGTCTTTGCTTACAATAGCATTCCAGATCCTAACTAGTACCTCGACAACAGCTAAGCCCACCGTGGAGTCTGTGGATTCTGTTAACACTCTAATATCATGTACCTTGAGAAATATTAAGACAAGCTTGCAATGCGAGGATGGTTGATCAAATAACTTCATTGGATACACAGTAATTAATTGTAAACTCATAGGTTTTGTTTTCCTTTCCAAATATTTTGCCCAGCAAATCAGCTTTTTATGCGAGTTTGCTTTGATTTGTCTATTGGTTATAACGGAGAGTATATCTGTAATTGGCATTCTTGAGATACAAAGAACGTGTAAGGGAGAGAGTTGAACTAGAATCTTTCAAAATCTGTATAGAATTCTTATTTTGTCAATGACATATTGCGGTTGCTATAATTGTTGCTTTAATACATTGCTCATGACAAAAATGGTTCAAATAATAACTTGGTCCATTGGGAATATTGTAGCAATTAAAAAAAGTAATGATTTACTGACTCATTAGTGACTCTAGGGTAGGGGTGTCAAATCGTGTTGACGGATCGTATTCGTGACGTATTAAGACATATATATTAAACTATATGTGTTTACCCTAACCCGACCCGTTAAGTTTACCGTGTCAAAATTTCAAACCCTAACACGATCCATTAACATAACGAGTTGTGTCGTGTCAACCCGTTTTAACCCGTTAGTGAATACTATGAAATAGGTTAACACGACTCGACCGGTTTCAACCCGTTTATGTAAAGAAAAATTATCTTCATTATCTCCACACAACACTTCTTCTTTTTTTTTCTCTTACCAAATGTGTGGTATATGAATGATGAGTAGAAAATTTTAATAAGTTTAAGAGGAATAAAATCAAAAATAAAAATAAAAAATAAAAAAATAAAAAGAAGTGTAGTGTGTGGTGTGTGGGAATAATGAGTAGCAAAACTCAGGTTAAACAGACCCGAAATTAACCCATTTGACTTGGTTAAGTTTAGCATAATTTTATATAAATTTTAAAATCAAATATCTATAAAAAAAATATAAAACTAACTACAAGTCCAAAATTATAATCTAAATAATAAAAATATCGAAATTAAAATCTCAACAATTTTACTTTTATGTATAAGGGTATAATTGTAACTTTAACTTTCTAAACGGGTTATAATGAGTTATAATGGGTTGACCCATTATCAATCCGTTAAACAATCTTATCTTAACGGGTCAACCTGTTTTGACCTAAACCCGTTAAAGACTAAACCCTAACCCGTTATTATCGTCTTGTGTTCGTGTTGGGTTAACGGGTTGTATTACATATTGCGACCCTACTCTAGGGTAAGGACTTCTTTATATTAATAATAACACTATGAAGACCCTCATTCAATTACTTTCAGGATTGGCATATCCTTCCAGCTATGGAGGCCTCATACATCCCATGCTGCAATAGAATAATGAACATAGCAGAGAGTACTTTTTTTTATAATACGGAACCTCACCAAGGTATCCACCCTTGGGGACTATCTCAAATAATCAAAGGGAACTCCTAATGTGGAATCGAACCCAAGATATCTGAATCTATAGCTCATTCCAAGCTCGCCCTTTGAACACTAAGTTGCACCCTAATGACTGAATGTAGTGGGGAACGTTACAATCTTAATCATCAATTATCTTATTATATTTAGTCACTCTGAACCATCATTAGCAAACAAAGCATCCGCTTGAAGCACATCATGCCAGTTTAATCCCATGACAAATGGTTTTACTAAATTTTTTTTTTTTTTTCTTCTGCACTCTATACTTGGTCTATACATTTCGCTTGAATAATTAAAAAAGGAGAATTGAGTATACAAGATTACAAGCCTAGGATAACACTCGCTAAAGTTAAATATCCATTTAAAGTTAACTCTCATAGTTTCATATGTGGTAGTTCAGATTTACCAACAAATGCTAGTGAGTCATAGGGACTTGAGACGAAAGTTTCTCAACCCAGAGTATATAATCTAGTAAATTTCTTATTGTACTGAGTAATGAATAGTTACATCAAATCTACAAGCTACACCTCATCAGTTGAGAATGTACTTCACATGACAAAACAAAATAAGCTTTTTGCTATCAAGAACCTCTCAGTGACATATTATCAAACATCAAGTTTGCAGTTCTATTAAATATCCTATCATAAGCAGAGGCACCAAAAATGCTCTCCAATAGCCCTCCTTTGTTAATCAAAAGCTCATACCCAGCAAAAGAAACAAAATTGACAAACTATTCCTAAATCTGCATATAACTCTTGTCAACTCATGAAAGCAAGAATCTACCTGTCGAGTGCAATGAATCCGAATTAAAAGGTATCCCGCTTTTCACCCTTAAATGCCACACCATGTGCACTGCTCTCACATAATTCACAATAAATCTACACCCAAAACGATCATATATCCATCTTCGTTCATTCACATCCACTCGCAGGTTCTCTCTTGTATCCTCCCAGAATATTTTCCACACCGTCTCAACTCTCAAATCCTACTAATTCCAAGAGTGGTCACTCCTACCTCCATCAATTTCGTGATTGAAAAAATCCCAATTCAAAGACAGACCGAAATTACACGAACACACTTACTACTCCAAAACCCATAAAATAAATACAAGAGTTCAAGCAGAGTCAGGCCAATAAAATATAAATCCGATTACCAAATACCATTAAAATACATGGATTTGAGCGAAAACATAATTCCAAACACCAAGATACCCGTCAAATAAGCCTGAATTCAAACAGCATAACATAAAGCTGAGCACAAAAGCATTGCAAAATCACAAAATGGACGACAATAGAGACCTCACTCTAAGCCTGCTGCAGCTGCTGAGACTCCAATGGAATCCCAAGCTCCTTTGGCACTTCTTCTTCGGTCGCTTTTTTCTTCGAATTCTTAACTGGCACCGACACAGCTATAAAAGTCTTGGTCTTGCTTATGGGTCTGCTTTTCTCCAATTGCACAACGTCGCCAACCTTGAACTTGTTATCCGGGTCATGAGCCTGGTACTTCTTCTTCTTCCTGATCCGCCTCTTGTACTTGGGGTGAGGCGCTAAGCGCACCACTTCCACAGCCACGGTCTTGTCGCTTGTGGCACAAACAACTTTACCTTGCATTGACTTCATGGCTCTGATGGGAGGGAGGAAGGAATGGGATGGGGTCGGTGAGGCGAGAGAAGAAGTGGGCTTGGAAAGAAGGGAGAGAGGATTGCAGCCATGGAGGAACGGAGTGGAGAGCTTGAGGGAGTGTAGGGGAGGGAGCTGGATGAGTGAGGGTGCAAGAGGCATCCTCGAATTGGAAGGGGGATAAGGAACCGTCGGAGGTGTTTTCTTCCTTACCGTATCCTATCTTGTAAGTGGATTTGGTTGTAACGACATGTACGTGCGAGGAGAATCGGGACTCAGGACAGAGAGAAAGAGGAGGATTATTTGGAGATCAGATCAGCCCACATGATACGGAGACTTTCAAGGTTGAACGCTTAAGCCGAAGCAAAGCCCCCAGATTTTGGACCCTGCAGGCCCAAAAGCTTCTCCAAGGCCCATAGAAACCCAAGTAGCACACTAGCAACAAATTTCTTACTAAGCTTACTTTACCCCCTTGTTTTTACTTTTTACAATCCCTTATATTACCTTCCAAGAAGATTAAGCACGTAGATGAAGCTTGTATTTTATCGCTTTAATAAGAATAATGATATATTTATAATTATTTTATGACTTATTTTACAATTCATAATAAATAAAAGTTATTTCACTTAGTTAAAAATAAATAAAAAATTATATTCTTAAACCAACGTATAGAGCATCTTAGTAAATGTTTACATGAAATAATTTGATTTGTAATATAAATTTTAAAATTTAAATCTTACAAATTAAATATTACTATTTAAATGATCTGAATGATGTGATCTATACACTAATCAAGGATATAATAATTTAAAAAATATTTCAACTTTACATAATTATCTTTTATTTAGAATAGAATTATAAAATAATTATAAATTTATCAATTTTTTTAATGAATGTATATTACATTGACCTCCACGTTGAAAAAACATGCTTTGCCATTCATTTATTTCTTATGAGTTTTTATTTTTCTTCTTTGAAAGTGATGCGCCATTGGGTATTATTTAACAAAACTGCTACGTACAGTCATTTTGGGTAAGCGCCGTCAAACGGCTTTAATTAATAATAATAATAAATATAAACAAAAAAAAAAGACTAAAATGAAAATAGAAGAGAAACGCAGGGAGCGAGAAGAAAGGCATCAGCTCTTCGTGTGGGTCTTGGTCGTCGTTTGGGTCTCTCAAATCTCTCAGAGTTCGTCTCATCTGGGTTTTCTTGTAGATGAAAAGCCTCAACTCGTTTAGGTCTTCTTCGTGCCTGTGCATGATGAAAAAGACAGTTCGTCTCGACTCTCATCTGAGTATGGTAAAGTTATTTCATTGACTAAGGGGAGATGGAAATTAGAACCCAACCTGTAAGAGAGAGAGAGAGAGGGAGAGATTAAGGAGACAGAGTTCTCTGTTTCTCTTGCACACTTCTTATTTGGCTTTATCATGCTTTATCTTCTTGTTTTTAATGATAAAATAGTGTGAAGTTGTAGAGTAAAATAGTGTGAAGTTGCAGATGTCTTAGGTTACGAAATGGAGAGGGAAAGGGAGAGGACCTTAGGGTTACGAAAATGAAATGAAGAGGGATTTCATGAAACACACCGTTTTATTCTTAAAAAAACACAAATGAAGCACAATCGTTTTATTAAATGACATGCCACCACGTCAGCGTTTGCACCCGTTGTGCTTTGGCCGCTTGCATCCGTCGTTTTTCATTATTTAAAGATCATACATGGATAGGCCATCCAAATGGCATCACCTTAATGAAAATTCATATTCTCTCAACAAACCAATTTGCCACGTGGCACTCAAGATTCTTGGAAAAAAAATTAAAAAAACCCAGAGATCCCGTCCCTCGTCTTTCCAAACCCAAAAACTGAAAAAATTTCAATGCTTTGGAACCAAGCCCATGGCTTCTCTAGCGACCTTTGCTGCAGTGCAACCACCCACCATTAAGGGGCTTGGTGGCCAGCTCCCTAACCGGAACAAAGCTCTATTTCAAGCCCACTCTCCAGAGCCTTAGACCCAGACGCTTAAGGTATTACTTTTCATACATGTCTGCTAAACTGCCAGAAAGATGGCTTTGACTTTGAGCTCAGTATCTTAAATTTGGCTAAGCCTTTTATATTATTCTTGTTGCTTGAATTGATTAGGGTTGGTGCTGTGGTGGCGAAGTATGGTGACAAGAGTGTCTACTTTGATTTGGAGGACTTGGGGAACACCACTGGGCAGTGGGACTTGTACGGGTCAGATGCACCTTCACTATACAACTCACTACAGGTGTGTGACTTGTCTCTGCTTTCATAATTTCGATTTGGCGTTGCAAAATGATTTCTTGTGTGTTAGTCTTGAAGTCAATCTGATTCATATTTAGCCGGTAATGAAAGCTTTGGTTGAAATGATTATCAGAATGTTTTTTGCATTGCTGTGTAATGGAATGCAGGCAGGTTGGACTTGTTAAATTTGTTGCTTATGGTCATGGAATAAAAATATGTACTTAAAAATTTCAGCCATGAGTTTTGAAAAAGTTGAAGGCCAGAACTGGAACCGTTTACGTTGGAATTTTAAGAATTCCAGGCCAAAGCCGAAAATGGAGATTGCTTATTTGTGATAAACATCACAATGACAACATCGTAGAGGAACCCCTCTCCTCTGCTCATCCTGGATAGTGGATACAGCTATGTCAATTTGTTGTATCATTGGATTTGATTTAGAGAAATTCTATTTGCAGTCCCCACGCTGTGCAGACCCATTGATGTGTTTCCTTAAATGGTAAAAAATACTATTTTGGCAGGGATATTATTGTAATTTTAAAAAGTTTGTAAAGACAAAAGTCACAAAACTGTTCAAGTTTGCATGAACAGTCCCTATTCAGGGACTGTATGTAGACTAACTCTTTGATTTATCTATGTTAATCTTGTGGATGCTAACGGCTATAAAATATTAGCATTTACTTGTCAAAAAATATTCCTTAATCTTTGTCCAAACATAGTTGATTTATATGGCTGAATCTTAGATATGGAATTGCAGAGCAAATTCTTTGAGACATTTGCAGCTCCATTCACCAAGAGGGGCTTATTGCTCAAATTCTTGATATTGGGAGGTGGTTCCACCCTCGCTTACTTCAGTGCCATTGCTTCAGGTGACATCCTACCGATCGTGAAGGGCCCACAACTTCCACCAAAGCCTGGCCCACGTGGCAAGCTCTAATTTGTTCGCAGATCCTCTACTTTCAAGCTTTTCATTGTATGTAACTTATTTTTTAGATCCTGTAAGTATGTCTAAAGCCTACCTAAGATCCTTTATTGATTGTTTATTTGGAGTACAAATCAGTGCATTGCTCTTATGTCTTTGTCTATTGTTGTTTGAGTATGATTTTTTTGTCATCTGATTTTGTAACACCCCCTTCCCGTAAGTTCAGAGTGTCACGTGTTTTTCATAAAATAAACCCGGCAAGGGATCTCATATTAAATAAAAACAATTTAGGATTTATTTCATAAAATTTTGTCTGATAACAATGCCTTCAAAAACTTAAATGAATAAATTGAATAAAAGTTATATCATAAAAATCAAATTTTCATTCTAAGAGGTCTGAAACTAAGTCAACTACTCCTTTTAATCCTGGTTTGCCTGCTCATAATCATCATCCTCACCTGGGTGGTTAAAAACATGAAAATAAACTAAAATGAGTTGAATACTCAGTAAGAAATCCATCACAACATTAACATACTAAACATAAGGTTTTCATAAAAGTTTTTCATGCTGAGAGCTTAAAACTCATGACTGCTCATACTGATGTTTATGCTATGCATGATTGATTCATCTGAATTAACTGACTGATCTGACTTAACTGACTGTTCTGATTTAACTGACTAAACTGACTGGCCAACACATTTAACCCTGTGTGCGAGGTTGTGCACCGGCCCCACGTCCCGTGGCCACGAGGGGAGCCGCTGATAGTATTCTAGCATACTATGGTGGACCACGCTTAAGTCCGTAGCTTGCACATCCACCCTGAAACTGAATTGCATTGGTATCAGCATCTGAATGGCCAACTGATTAGCTGAACTGATTTATCTTGCACTTGAACTTAAGATAGCTTACGTGTCTTATGACCATGAAATGCAAGACATAATACATACATAATTATAATTTCTAAATCTGAACATGATGCGGAATGAACTGATCGTGTGCTATGTTGGATGACGTATTTGCATATGACATGAGTGATACATAAAATAATGGCTAACAATAAATTGGCTTGAATAATACTGATATATAAGTTGAACTGTGATGTTCCTAATTTGTGATCAAATTACTTACCTTGTTACGCTTCTTCTTGAATCTCACTTCGTAGCTCGTCACCTAAACACAGTATTTTAAACGTCACTAAATCTGTCTAGGAACATGTACTAATTTCCTACTTAATTAAATTCATAGTCTAGAAGATAGTCAAATAAATTGTCTGTTTAACACTATATTCAATAATCTTGATGTTTTAAATTACTTAAAATACTAATAACATATTATAATTTAGTAGAATACTTAGACTATTATAAATAAGTCATAAAAATCTAAATTTTTAAAATAGATTTACTTTCTTAACATAATTATTTAGTCTTATAAGAAATATAATAATCATCAATATTATTTAAATACTCTTAACATATTTCTTTATTTTAAAATTTACAACTTCAATAGCATAAATATATCCAAATCTATTATAAAAATACTAGAGGCAAAGTATAAAATTAATAAAATAAACGATTAAACACTTGCTATTTACTATTGAAATTTAATTATAAAATTAATACTAAATAATATAGTTTAAAATTCCTTAATTGTTTTCTATTTAAAATAGAGCATAAAAATTTTATTAAATTCTATTAAATAGGCAAAGTAATATTAACCAAAATATTAGGCTCAATATTAGACTGAACATATATTTCAAATTCTTTAAACACTTCTTTATAATAAATGAGTCTTTAACTAATATATATATATGTATATATATAAATATATATGCTTGAGTAAAAGCTCACATTTAAAATATTAAGCCTAACACAACTTCAAATAAAATGATGTAATAATATCCATAATTAACATAGACTTAAATGTTTATAAATATAATTATACATAAAATACTCCTTCAAATTCAAGATACTGGTTTAAAAAGGACATTCATGTATCTTATTATTATAGTATGCAGTAACTTAAAACCTAAAAACACAACTTCATACTATACTATAAAGAGAAACAGAGGGCTCGGGAACTCAGGGAGAGGCGTGCGACAGAGCCAGAAACTCACCAAGGGAAAACTGAGGCGACGACGGCTCTGGAGTGGCTGGAGGTGGCCGGTGACGCGATTGGGTGGTCCCTGTGGTGGTGCGACACCGAGAGAGGGATAGAAGCAGAGGCTTCGGGCTTCACGTCCGTGGTTGCTGCGGCGTGCCTTGGCGGCTGAGGATGGTCCGATGTCTTCTGTGGTGGCTGGTGGTGTCGATCCGACGTCTTCTATGGTGGACTCCGGCAAAGCAAGTGGTTCGGGGTGGAAGAGATGTGACTGCTCTGTTTCGAACTCTGTTTTATAGGTGCAAAACAGAGGCTAGGTTTCACGTTGGCTAGGGGAGACGTGGATGAGTTTGGGGTGGTTTCCGTGTGGGTGGCTGTTGGTTACTGGGAGGGAGGCTTCGGTGGTGCTGGGCAGCGGTGATGCCGATGAAAGAACCTCACAGGTTGGCAATAGGAGGACTCGGGTTGCTTTGCTATGTGGTTTCTCGGTTTACACTCACAGAAAACTGGCTTTGGTGGTTCTGTGTACGAGGTTTGTGTGTGTGTTACAGGATAGTGTACGTGTGATACTGATTGGAGGGCCTTCGCGGTCATGCATGGTCTGGGCAGTGGAGTCACCGTGGTGATTCCGTCGTCGAGTCCCTTTTCGGTTGCTGCGTCTTACTGAGTGGTGTCCGTGTGGTTTGTTGTGAAACCATGGCGCTGCTGTGGCAACCCTAGCTATAGTTTGAATATATATACGTCTATCATGTACGAGTTTTATATATATAGGGACGGTTGCCGTAAATATAGAATGAAGACGGATCTGTGAAGTTAACATGTAAATATGTGATTAGAACAAAATAAAACAAAACCCTAAAGCTGAGAGGAAGAGAGCCGTACGTGCATGTCCATGTGCAAGTGAAACCGGGAGTAAGATTAGGAATCTTAATCTTGATAGAACTCTAATTTAATAATCCTATAAAATCTGATAATAATAATAATAATAATAATAATAATAATAATAATAATAAAACTTATCTTATAGTCTAAACTTAAGATCAGGTTGTTACAAATTTGCTGATAGTCTACAACTTGAAAGAAGGGCTTGTCTGGAAGCTAATTAGTGATGTATGCCTTTGAAGTTCCATAGAGATTGGAAACTAGGTCAGTGGGAGTGCTAGTGTCTCTTAACGTGATGTAAATTTTTGTTTCATTTCACAAAAGTAAACATTTTTGGGACAACTTGGTAGCTTTTGGAACATAATATGTTAGAAGGAAGGGCGCCCACGTCACATGGGGCTGACCCCTCTGTTACTGCGTTGTAACGCATGGCTTTAAGCCATGTGTTATTTGCTTGTAACGCATGGCACCATCTGAAATACACAAAAGCTCTTTTTCTTTTTGTTCTCTCTTAATAAGATATTTAGGCAGTGCGTTTGTTAAGTGTTATTCTAGTTTTATACTACGTAGTACACTTCGCCACTAAGAGGAAATGCTTGTGATTTGTCAATCTGGAAAAACTTGTAGAGTAATTCTATAAGCTGAGCTTGAGGTATTTTTCCAGTATGTTTTCTTACAGAATACTTAAGCCTTGAGGTCACCCGTTTTAGGTTTGTACTCCTTTGATGAAAGTAAATGCTGCTAGGTTCTTTTATACTCCAGCCAACCAGCCGCGTTTCTAGAGCCCGGCCTGATTGTGCTTAAAATGATTCGGCAGGCTGAACATTCTGCTTCAAAGAAATCCATGGATATTTAGAGAGTTGCGATTTCTATTCAGTCCAGAAGCCATTGTAAGTAGTTGAATCAGTAGTTTTGAGGTTTCTTGAGGTTGAATTCATGATGTTATGATGCTCATCGTAACTACAAGTTTACAACAATATAAACTGCTTTCTTCCGCTTTCAAGTAGTTGTGAATGCCCTGAGATCAGTTTCCTGAAAAAGCGAATAAAATCAGTAGTGCTCCAAACCCAGTTAGTTAGGAGAACATTGAGTCCACGCCTATGAGATTCATTGTACGCTATCTGAGATAGTCACCTATTCATATTAAGTAGCTGTCAGAATATTTAAAAAGGGTGAAAAAAGGAGTATCTGTCAGACTACAATTTCACTTTTCTTGTACAGGCCAGAAAACAATCATGTGAAAATGCTTCAAGCCAAATTAGTTTTACTCGGTCTTCCCTATTTACAGAAGGAAGAAATAGAATGAAAACAGGTAATAAAAACTCAAAGATTGCTCCACATGGTACTGAAAATCTATATCTCGAGGCCAGGCTTTCTCACTCAATATATTCCTTTTCCTGTAATGCTCTCTCTCTCTGATGTGGTCGTCATTTTTTTTCTTTTTCATCTTCTCCCCCCTAAAGTTGTCAATGGCGTGCTGTTGGACTTCTCAAACCACCCAAGTTCTCAAGATAGGAAACCTTCTTGTTTGTCGCTATGTTGGCAACTTTGTGCAAGTAATGATGGCTCTCGTCAGCACCCTTGGACACTTCATCTAAATATTCTGTTGAGTCCCTTGACTCTGCATCCCCTTTATCCAGACCCCAACCCATGAAATCCGACAGTGTCACAGGTGCCCCCTCCTCGATCTCTTCTCTATGGACTGAGAAGATATCAGTCCCTGGAATATGAGGGGATTCTGTTGTAGAGATCCTTCCACATGAGGCATGTGACGGATTTTGAGTGGTATAGTCAGCATAGAGTACATCCTCAATTCGTGACAGAACTGTGAAGGCCAAGCTTTCTAGGATTCTTGAGTAACTCTCGAGAATAGCCTGCCCAACATCCTGCAAAGCCAAGAATAATCCATTAACATAGTTCATAGAATAGAAGAAAAAAGTTGTGGGAATGATCATAGACATGATCCTTTTTCCTTGAAATAAGAACCTAGATATGAATATGTTTGTACCCGGTTGTATTGGATTTTGCTGATGTCTAGTGCAGATTGGGGAGTCCCGGGAAACCGCTGCTTGAGGATGAGTAAAATGGTCTCGGCTCTCTCTTCAAAGAGCTCTCTCTTCTCCAAGCTCACAGCCGAACCCCAAGCAGATTTTCCATCTTTTTGGATCATTTTCCTCTTCCAAATCACTATGGAAGCCTCAATTCTGTTCTTCAGGTCTAGGATTTTGTGCTCCGACGACAAGTCCATGGTGGAGAGAAACTGGTCGGGATCAAAAAATTCTTCTGTAATACTCTTATAGATCGAGTCCCCGAGGCTTGCCCGACCATTCTTCCATAGCACAAAAAAAAAAAAAAAACGGAGAAAAAAAAAGTTGATGAGAAAATTGATTATGGCACCTTTCTTATATTGCAAAAAGCACTTGTACGAGACATATTCATTCTTTCCTTACCTTTGGCAGGGATTCAATATAGTTTTCTGGGATCTCCATTTCTGATAGAACTTGAGCATTTATGGCCATGGCTGCTTTAAGCACTTGGTTAACGCAATCTTTCTGATACTGCAAAAACTTTCTTGACATTTCAGATAGACCCTCTGGAGGAACTTGAGGAGTAGGTAGCCACCATTTGTCGTCGTTCCTCTTCGCATTCGTTTTCTCGGAGTCATCAGCATTTTTTGATGCATAATAGAACTCATTTTGGTCTTTGAAATTATCTAGACAATCCTGCAGATTGTAAGTTCTTAATTTTAGTGGAACAATTATATATTAAAGCATTAATAGGATTTTGCATAATTGCTTTTTAAACCATGAAAAGTTAATGTTTTTACAATAAGCATTGCATCAAGCTTGCGCAAGGCGGGGATGTTCATGTGGAGATCAGTTCGTTGCCGTGTCATCATTATCTGTCATATCATAAAACATAAACACTTCAGGATATGGGGAGGGAGAGAGAGAGAGAGAGAGAGAGAGATTGTTACCTCCATATTGACTCCGTCCTTGGATTTTTGTTGGGAAGGAACAAATTCAACAATGTAATCGGTGACACAAAGAAGCCAATCGATTTCTTTTCTCCACCTTGTTTTTCTTTCTGCAGACATTGGCTCTAGACGCGATTGTTCACCAAAAACAGAAGCTGCGTTGCATTGCAATAGAAAATCAAGGGAAACTTAAATTGCAATTGATATTTACTTGAGTCTTTTTTTTTCCAAGTTCTTTTTCTTGCTTTCGGAAAGGAAGCAAGAAATACTAGCTTATCCTCCTAATTAAAATCCTTGCTATTTTTTTTTTTTTT
>QEOT01004123.1:13931-77643 GCA_003123785.1 Pterocarya stenoptera
GATATTTTTCTAATGAGCAAACAAGCAATAAAATCAAAAGAGTTTCTGAATGAGCTATACTCTCAGCAATTTGCGCCTTTGTAAAGAATAAATGGCTCAAAGAACCCTAAAATTTCCCAAAAAATAAAATACAACTTAAGAACAAATTAGAGATGCAAGTTGCCATTGCTACTGCTGTTTATATTCTCTGAACTCTTGCTCTTACTCCTTTAGTCCTCTCAGTTATTTTTCCCGCTCCTTCCAATGGTGACCTGATATGCTAGGTACAAGTTTTAAATAGACAAGTCATGTAGACTCTTTGTAGAAAAGCGAGTTCTACTAAAACAATGTTTTTTAACACCTTTTTAAAGTAGGGTCTACTTTTTTACAAAAGCTTGTGCGTGACTTGTCTATCTGAGACTTATACAAATAATTTCTCATGAATCAGTCATACCTGAAACTTATTCAGTTATCTGATCTGATTGGTTTCCTCTCACAAAACTCTATTGACCTTACAAACTTCTTACTAGTTGATGAATGATGTGAATTTGAAGTGGCTTAACAAACTCTAGGAAAACTCTCAAAAGATAAAACAAGAACAATAAATTTCCACGAGCATACAATATAGTGTCTAAAAGACAAATTTTTAGTGCAAAAAAGACTCTTAAATACATTTGGAAACAATTTCACAACTTGGAGAACAAGGAAAGCATGTTTTGAAAAGCTTTTTCTTGGCCCTTTTGGACTAGTCTTCGTCCCATATGGACGGAACCAGGGTTTCAAAGGTTTTTGTGGCGACACGTGTGGACTTTTATCGTACGGAATTACATTCAAAGCATTCTTCATCATTGTTTGAACCTCTTGCGATTGACACTTCGTTTGAAGCATTTGTAAGCCAGATATAAATGCATCAAGCCCAAACTAGGTGTGGCCAACAATTTCGTCGAAGGCATTTTGTTTAAAGCTTTTAAGGCCCGTTTAGGAATACAACAGTTTTTAAATATTTTTAAACTATTTTATAAATTATTCTTTATTTTTTCATTACTATTTAACTATTACTAAAAAATAATTTCATTACTATTTACAAATATTTTGAGATATTCTTAATATCCAAACGAGTATGTACGCCCAAACTAACTACGACGAATCCAAACTTCACTTTAAGTCCCATTTGGATTCAGAAAGCATTTCATCTCATCTCATTATTACAATTTTTTTAAATTTTCACACAAAATATAATAAACAATTCAACTTTTTCAAATATCAAAATAATAATAATATTAAAAAATAATATTCTACTAATATTTTTTTTAACTTTCATCTTTCATCTAAAATCATCTCATCTCATCTCTGAATCCAAACCAGCCCGAGCGGATTTATTTGCACCTTGAATATGCACGTCCAAACGATCTTCGTTTATTAATCCGTACGAAGTAGACTGTCTTGAATCATTAACATGTGAAGGAAAAAAAACGAAACAAAACGTTATGTGATATTAACTTTATAGACACTTGACAATATGATAACTACACTTCCTCCACAGTTTACCAAACTTCCTATGCTCCTCTGCTCTCCTTGCTTTCAATGTGAATTGATCAAATGGTGGCATGCTTCTCTCCAAACCCTAGCTTAACCATCTCGCTAAGATCCTCTCCTCTCTCTCTTCTGAATGCCCCTCATATATTCTACCCATCTCCTCACAACTCAATTGCAGAGCTCCATACCCACCTCCTTCACTCCTCGCAGCACATCCACCCGTTCGTGGCCATCGATACAATATTCAACAATGTCTACTACGTCCTTGATGACAACATTGAAACCAACTAGATCATCCCCACCGAGTACCTCTGTCAAGATTTTATAGGCCCAGGCCAGTCTAAGAAGCCCAACCCTTTCTTTAGCCCAAGCCCAGCTCGCAGAGAAAAAACAAAGAAAAAAGAGTCGAAATGACGTCTTTTTGACATTAATCCAAAAGAATAATGCTACCGCTGGCAGCTACCAGCGGTAACTCCGCATGTGTTTTTTTTAATTTGTTTTATATAGATTTTTTTAATAATTTTAAATATTTTTAAAAAATAAAAAAATTCATAATATCATTAAAAAATACTTCCTTAATCATGAATTAAAATAAAAAGGAAGTATTTTTTAATGATTTTTTACTTAATGATTAAGGAAATGTTTTTTAATAATATTCTAAATTTATTTTATTTTATTTACATATTTAAAAGTATTAAACAAATCTATGTAAAATATAATTGAAAAAAAAAACACATGCTCTAATCCAAAAACCCAACTTATTTTCTCTACTCCCACCCCGACGTCTCTCTCCAACCTAGGGTTAGCAACACGTGACACGACATGTAAATTCAATACGAACACAATATGAAATTAATAAGTTTGAGTTTGATGTTAACGGATTCGTGTCAAAACGGGTTGACCCTTTAATACATGATTTATAAACAGACCAATAACAAGTCAACCCACTTAACAAAAAATCAACCTGTTTTGACCCGTTTAGATTTGATTTCAAAATTAAAAGTTTATTATTGTTGAGTTGTAATATTGATATTTCTTAGTATGCTTATGTTTTATTGTTGAGATTGTAACTCTGAACCTATACTCATATTTGTTATTATAAGGTTTGCAATATTAGTTTTATTATATGTTAAATTTGAAAAATATTGATATTTTTTTGTTAATATATAGTCTATTTTTTTAAGATATTGTCGTTACTAATAAATATGAATTTTAAATTTTATGTTAAATTATGTTAATTAGGAAAAATGAGCTATGCGTGTTAGTTCAATGAGTTGTGTCATATTGATCTAGTTTTAATTCATTATTAAATGGGTCAAAACAAATGACACGACACGATCCGTTGTCTAAGGTTGCGTTTGGGTAGTAAGGTATTATGTGAATAGTAGTGAAAAAGTAATGAAAAATTAATGATAGAATATTGACTAGTAGTGAATAGTAGTGAGGTATTTTCTTATTTAATTTAATTGTTTCCTAATAGGTTCACACAAAGTGTAAGAAAATTATTCTCGTTGTTTAGTGATTGATTTGATTATTCCAAACCAGTAATTGATTTCTTTCAACAAAGTGGTATCAGAGCAGAGTCATAACTGTTAAATATTTTGTGTTGAATAATGGAAATTAATTTGAGTAGAATGGTTACTTTGAATGGTTCTAATTATTATACTTAGAAAAGAAAATTGGAAGACCCTTTATTAATGAAACAATTTTATTAACCAATGTTTGCTTTGAGAAGCCTGAAAATAAATCTAATGAAGAATGGACTTGCAATATCGACAAGTTTGTGGACACATCAGACAGTGGGTAGATGATAATGCTTTGAACCATATTAATGGGGAGACACATGCATGTACACTCTAGAATAAACTTAAACAGTTATATACTCAGAAGACTGAAAATAATAAAATTTATTTAATCAAGCATTTGATGACTTTGAGATACCAAGATGGAACTCCGTCGACAGATCACTAGAACTCATTCCAAGGAATAATTAATCAACTGGATGGAGTGGGCATCGAGTTCGATGATAGGCATACTGAGATTGTGTTTGCTTTGTACATTACCAGACTCGTGGGAGACATTTAGAATGTTATTATCTAACTTAGCCTTGCATGGTGTAATCACTATGGATCTGGCAAAAAGCAGCGTTTTGAATGAAGAGATGAGGAAAAGATCTCAGGGTCCCTATTCACAATTGGTTATCACAAAGAGGGGGAGGAGTAAAATTAAAGTTCCAAAAAATAAAGATAAAGGCAGAAGCATGTCAAACAAGGTTGCTAATGTTGAGTGCCATCATTGTGGCATGAAGGGGCATATCAAGAAATATTGCAGAAAATTGAAGGGAGGATACAAGGAGAAAGGGAATGAGAAGAAGAACGACGATGGAAAGGATGATAATCAAGTTGCCACCACTACTATTGAAGACTTCTTCATTGTTTATGATGATAATGATGTTGTAAATATTGCTTCTCATGAAACTAACTGGGTGATTGATAGTGGTGCCTCCATTCATGCTACACCTCAAAAGGACTTCTTCACAGACTATATACCCGATGACTTTGGCACAGTAAAGAGGGCAATGGTGGCTTGGCTAAAATCATTGGCATTGGAGATGTGTGCTTGGAGATGAATAATGGCATGGTGTTTGTTCTTAGAGATATAAAGCACATTCTTGATATCTGTTTGAACTTGATAATTTCTACAAGTAAACTTGATGATGAAGGGTATTGCAACACCTTTAGTAATGACCAATTGAAGCTTACAACGGGTGTTATGGTTATAGTTCGAGACAAGAAGGTTTCAACCTCTGCACAAGCATCAGATTCTACCCCAGAGGTTCATTTATACAAACTGAAGGCAATCATTAATTTAGGAGGCTAGTTTTACAAGCTGGGTCAGTAAAAAGAAATTTAGAAATTTAAGTAATTATACATAGAAATCCAAACATCAGCTGCTATTCCATTGATCCAAATAACAACAGTAAGGTTCAAGACTTGCAATCAGTATTAATTCAATCCAAGAAGCTTAGAAACATAATATAAATATTCCTCCACGAAATTACTAACACAAACCCCTTACAGATAATATCTAGAAAATGTATCAAAAAATTGAATCAGAATTGCAAGAAACGAACAAAGGAAAATGTTAGGACTGTAACAACTTCTTGGGGTTTACAAGGACGACAAGCATAAAATATATTTTAAATATTAAACCAGGAATAGTGTTGGATTGAGTACAATTTTGGATAATGAAACAATTTAACAATTAGGTAATATAAGCAATTTGTGATTTAAGCATATGAGTCGGGAGAAATGATTCTTCGATGCAGTGGACCTGGCATTTATTGTTCTGTCCATGAGTTCAAAAGAAAGAGTTTGAAGGAAAAAATAAAGAGGAACATGTTTTCTCTTCAGCTTCCAAGAAACTATAGGAAAAGTAAATAAATTATTTTTTATTGGGATGAATAAAAAGAATGAGTTTTAATACTTGACATTTTTCATTATCGAGAACCCAAGACGAAGAACAATGTCCCTTGTAACTAAACTTGGCAACCCAAACTAAAAATCACGTCCAAACAGAGGTTAAGGAAAATCAAAAGCCTCAATCTTTCAATTCTGAAACTCAAAAAACAAAACAATCCAAAAGACAATGAGGATCAAAGAAACAATCAAAGCAATGATCTTACAGCTACAATCATGTAAGAAACAACAACTACCCTCATAGTAGCCAATATAGTCACATAGACTTCCAAGCACCGTAACACGAATAAGAGAAACATGAACTCTGAATTTACCACATGGATTCGTATGGAGAGAGAGAGAGAGAGAGAGAGAGAGAGAGAGATCAAATAAGCCACTATACACCCCTTCATGATCAACTTAGCTCCAATAATCACACACTCTTTTAGATATGCCTCCAATAATAGTTGTGACGTCATCGAAAGGTGGTCACGAAGGGAGGTGCAACGCAATGGAGAGGATGGGAGAGGAGCAAGGGTGTGATGTGAAAATGTTTTGGATGGCTTTCCTAGATCACATGACATTCATCCATGTTTCTATAGGCAACCCCAGATCATAGTTTGGTAAGATGGTGGTGAATATCCGTCACTTTATATTTATAGACATAAATTTAATTTCACAAACGCCTTGGTAGTCTTCAAAATTAAGTTATACAAACTCCTTTAAACTAACTGCAGTTACATTTGACACTCACAATTTAACAAGTTTTAAGATATCATAACCATAATGTTAGACTAACTAATTATAGATGCATCACAAAAACATGTATATTACAACGCAACTCCATGTCTATCACAAAAACATGTCTTTTATAGATGCATCACAAAAATGCAGCTCCATCTGTCTATCACAATGTAGCTCCATAAGTCTATTACAACATCAAATGAAGTCAATCCATATGTCTATTACAACATCAAATGTCTTAATATTTTCCTTTGAACCAACAAGTGGATAGAAGTATTCTAAAAAACATCACCACGACAATGAAATTGTTAGAATGTAACTAGTCTTTTCCTATTTTCTCTTGAACCTCTCTAATTCTATTCTAGTCGATGCCGAGTGGTTTGGAAATCCATAGTTACTTTTAAGCATTTTTTATCTATTAATTGATTGTTGTAATTGTTTGATTGTTTTTTAGCCATATATCGGTATGTCAGGGTCATATCAACAAAAAAATCTGCAAGAATGTCTAGCCTACAAAATCAACTAGTACATATTAGCAAACAAACGACCAACACAAATGAAGTAGGGGCAATAGGACAAAATTTCACCATATAGTTTTGGCGTCCAAAAAACCACTACTCCTCATTTTCCTCTGTACGGGCAGTTCTTTAACATACTTTAATAGACTTGAAAAAACTAATTAATCAATGGTAATTTCTAAGTCTCAGGGAGACTTACAACATGTATGCTAGAGCCACTGGTTAGTAAATTCATGAAGGAAGTGGTGGGTTGGAAGGTAAAATTATTGTCACAAAGAGGTCGTTTAATCTTACTTTGGCATGTACTATCAAGCATGTCCATGCATTTACTTGCTGTTTAATTCTATTCTCTTGTCTTTCTTTTGGGGTGAGTCTAATGGACAATCAAGGAAGAAATGGTATGCATGGTCCAGTTTGTGTAAGCCTATCAAGGGGGTATTGGCCTTCGGGATTTCTCGGAAGTTCAACGAGCTTTACATATGAATTTTTCCTGGAAATTGGTCTCATCGAAATCTCTATGGACTAGATTTTTCAGAGCCAAGTATGTTAAAACCGATCATATTGCCTTATGTGTTCACAAGGCTTTGGACTCTAGATTTTCGAAATTGATTTTGGAGGTTCTCCCATATGTGTTATCTAATATGAACGTTTGTATTCTGGAGGAAAAAGCTTCTTTTTGGTTTGATAGATGGATGTCAACTGGTTCGCTTTGTGAATCAGTTTCCATGTTGGTGAACTGACTCTTAAAATCCAAGATTACTTTCGAGATGGAAATTGGGATGTTGAGCTTCTTCATGAGTTAGTTAGTTCTTCAAAAGCTTTGGAAATTGTTAATGAGATAGGAGGAGTTCGTGGGGGTTCAGATTTGGTGGTGTGGAAGCCTAACCATAATGGTTCTTTTACCACCTCTTCGGCTTGGGATGCCATCAGGGTGCACAGGGTTGAGGTTCCATGGATGGATTGGATATGGCATAAATGCCTTCCCAAAAAAGTTTCTGTTTGTTTTTGGAAAGCTAGGTTTAATTGTTTACCTGTGGATGCTAGGATTTGTTCTATAGTTATCCCTTTAGCATCTAAATGTGATTGTTGTGTCAACAGTTCAGTGGAGACTATGGGTGTGACAATGCAAAACCCGTATGGAGGGTGTTCTGGGATCTGTGGATTCGGTATGGCGCTCTATTAAATTATGGTTGAGGCATATTTTATCAAATATTATGAAGGTGTCTTCTTTGACTCCTGCAGATAGGAGAGTTCTTGAGACTATTGAGATTCCAGTCTGCCCGTCAAGCGTTGTTGGCCTCATGTGCTTAAATGGAATCGACCAGCGGCGGGCTGGGTGAAGCTTATTGTGGATGGGAGTTGTAGAGGCAATCCTGGCAATAGTGGTGGGGGAGGAGTGATTCGAGATGCTGAGGGAAATTTTCTTGCTAGTTTTTCGGAAGCTTATGGTTTTGGCACTAATATGGAAGTAGAGATGCGAGCTTTGGCTAGTAGAGTGCGACTCTGTTCTTCTTTGGGGTACTCATAGCTTGATATTGAGAGTTTTTTTTGTTGTGCTTGTTAACTGGGCGAGAAGTAGTTCTTGCAATGCATGGTATTTGTGGGACTTTTGGGAGGACTTGCAGTCGGCATTGTCTCTCATTACTTTCTCAATTTTGCATCAATTACGGGAAGCAAACCAGGCGGCTGATTTTCTTGCTCGGAAGGGAGAATCTGGTGTTTTGTTGAGCTTTGTTGATGTTGATCATATCCCATGGCAACTGGAAGGATTGCTCAGATTGGAGAAGTTTGGTCTCCCTTATATCAGAGGCTAATTGTTTGTTTTTATGCCTCTTAGAGGTCTTCAGTTGCAGGATTGTTGTTGCTCTTTGTTTTACGCGTTTCTGGAGTCTAGTTTGTATTGTGACTCATCTAGTATTAATATACCTAATTTCATGAAGAGTTAATCATTTCTTTGTTTTCAACATGCCAACACGTATGTACTCTTAGTTGGCATTTTTTCAAAGCCCTATCATTTATCAGCTTGGATGATTTCTAGTAGTTTGGGTCATTTATCGCAAACCATGAAGACTAGACAAAGAGGGACAACTGGGAGCTTGGCCTTGAAGCTTGACATGTCTAAGGCATATGATCCAATATAGTTGAGTTTTCTCGAAGGAATCATGAGACAACTTGGTTTTTGTGAGAAATGGATATCTCTTATCATGGCTTGTGTATCTTCAGTGTCTTATGCTATGTTATTCAATGGGCAACCTGGTCCTAACTTTAAGCCCCCAAGAGGAATTAGACAGGGGGATCTTATCTCCCCTTATCTATTCATTATCTATGCCGAGGGTCTCAGTGCAATGTTGACATCAGCTGAAGAATCTGGAGTTATCAAAGGAGTGAAAGTAGCAAGGGGGTGTTAGCCAGTGAATCAACTCTTCTTTGCTGAAGATAGCATCCTGTTTTGTAGAGCTATGTTGACAGAGTGGCAGAAAATCCAAGCTATTTTGAGCAAGTATGAACAAGCATCTAGTTAGAGTTTGAATAAACAAAAAACTTCAATTTTGTTCAGCTCCAACGCTAGTCCACAAGTCAGAAACCAACTTCAAAGAGTCACTGGTGCATCTGTTAGTAAAATATATGAGAGTTATTTGGGTTTACCCCCCTTTGTGGGTAGATCAAAATATAATGCCTTTAGAGTTATAAAGGACAGAGTATGGAGAAAGATCAATAGCTGAAAAAATAATTTTCTATCTCAAGTTGGGAAGGAAGTCCTACTGAAAGCAGTAATATAGGTTGTTCCAACTTATTTGATGAGTGTTTTCAAGCTTCCACAAAAAATTTGTAAGGAAATGGCCTCTCTAATGTCAAGATTTTGGTGGAGCCATAAGTCAAATGATAGGAAAATCCAGTGGAGGAAATGGGCTAAGATGGGAGAGTCAAAATCAAAGGGTGGTTTGGGCTTTAGAGACATAAAGGCTTTCAACGAGGCTCTATTAGCAAAAACATTTTGGAGATTGCTGCAACAACCCAATTCTCTTGTCTCATAGATTATGCATAAGAAATATTTTAAAGATGGCAATATATTGGTAGCTCAACTTGGGACTCGACCATCCTTCATTTAGAGGAGTATTATATCAGCTAGGGAATTAATCAAAGAATGACTGTTTTGGAGGGTAGGGAACAGATCAAAAGTCAGAATCTGGGGGGATAAATGGATTCGCTCACTGGTCTCTTACATGATACAGTCCCCTAAAAATGTTCTTAACTCCTAGGCTAAAGTTCAAGAGTTGGTGGATGAAGACACTAGGGATTGGAATAAAAACCTGGTTTATCAGATCTTTCAACAAAGGGAAGCAGAGATTATTTGTGGAATACCCCTAAGCAGATTAGGGGCAGATGATAAGATGATCTAGCGCAAAAGATGGTCTCTTCGGTGTGAACACAGTCTATCATCTGGAAATGGATAGGAAAAAGTGACTATAAGGTGAAGCTTCGGTAAGACCAGTATAGGACTCAGCATGGAGGTCTTTGTAGAAATTAAATACCTAAGGATTTGTGAAACATTTTCTTTGGAGAGCTTTCAATGACTTACTCCCCACCAAACTAAATTTTTTCCAGAGGAAGGTTGTGAACTATGGTCAAGTGCAGCACTGAATGTATGGGAACTATGGGAAAGGTTGTGCAACAATCTGAAGTAAGGTGAGCTAGAATTGGTTGGCATCATCCTGAGGAATTTATGGAGTCGAAGGAATGCTTTCATTTATGAAAACAAGTTTGATGAGCCAGATCTAGTTATTAAGAAAGCTGCCAAGCACTTGGAAGATTACAAAACTGCGCAACAGCCTGGTACTAAAAACCAGCACAATAATCCAATGAGGGAGCTAAGGAAATGGAGCAAGCCAGGTTAGCAATGTATGAAGGTTAACTGGGATGCTGTAGTGGATACTAAGGCTAAGAGTATAGGCCTAGGAGTGATCATTCGAGATTCTGAAGGTGATGTTCAAGCTTCTTTGTGTTGCAATATAGCTTCCACCTTACAACCTGTAGTTGCTGAGGCAAGAGCATTAAGAAGAGCTATGAATTTATGCTCTAATCTAGGTTATTCATAGGTCTTTTTTGAAGGAGATTGCTAAGTGATAGTTAGGGCTTCCAACAATCAACAGAATGTTTGGACTGAAGCAAGTCTTGTGATTTATGACATTCAGACTATGTTGCAGAACATTCTGGAATGAAAGATCCTATTTAAGTATAAGGAGACCAACATGGCTGCACACCTCTTAGCCAAACTTGCGCTTTCTCTACCATCGGAGCAAATCTGGATGAAGGAGTATCCTAGGCAGATTATGATTGTGGTTGCAAAAGAGAAACTTTGTAATGACTAAATTTCTATCTATAAAAGTAGTAGCCAGTACAACACAAATGAATTTTTGTGATGGTTTACAATATGTGACAGTCATGTAGCCATCACCAAAAATCAATTTATGTGTTAGTTTCATGAAACCGTCACTAAAGATGGACGATAAATGGTTATACGTGCGAATGTATAAAATGTTACGTTCGAATAGTTCATGTACGTTCAAACGTTTAGCCCACTTACGTGCGAATGTGTATATTATTCGTTCTAACGTTCGGACGATAGTCACTAAGTACTGAACATGGTTATTGATGATGACTAGAACACTATTTTAAAAGGTTTAGATTACGTCTAAACTTTGATTTTGTTGAGTCTAATTTCAAAGAGTGTTCTATGTCATTTCTTCTCATTACTGTATTAAGATTTTCTTCACGAGATCTTGGTCTGTTGGTTGTTTTTTGTCTCAGGTACACACTACATTCATCAAGTTGGTTTTGTCACCAATTGACAAATGGAGAGATTGTAGATGCAAGACATTACTCAAATTGACTTTGTTACCAATCCACCAAAGGGGAAGATTGTAGATGTAAAAGTTTGGCTAGGACTAGGTGACTAAGCTGATAAGTTTGTATATGATTAGGTGACTAAAATGATAGAGTTTATCTTATAATTAAATTGGTGATTTTGGATGAATGTAAATTATTTATTGACTTTATCTATAACAATATTAAGTTTATCTAAGAGGAATTGGAGGTTGTTTAGATAAGTCATAAGTGGAAAAATCGAGTCCCAAGGAATATGCACTTATCCAGAGAAGAGGCTGATATGAAATCTGTTACTGCAGTGAAGAGTTATCGTGGGTGTCAGCATTCCGTCAAGAGACATCTTTGCTACAGACTCACCCCGTCAGCAGAGTCCTATTGAAACTAAAACTGCTTTCAGATTGTTTATTTAAAGGATCCTACTGCTTAGGATCTATAGAGATTTAGATCTACATTTTGTCTAGAGCACTTTCTAGTACATATTTTGGTGAGAAATTTTTTTAGAGAATTTTCATATTGTTTCTCTTAAAGAGTGTGATTGTGCTCCATGTTGGAGATTTTATTGGTCGTGTTTTAGCCACTGGAGTTCCAGGATAAAAGTCAATGTTTGAAGATCGTCAGAGGTTCTGACTGCTACTGTGGTAGAAGACAAATGGGTCATTTGTCTGGTCAAGTAAGAGTATCAATTGATAAAGATTTTGTAATTGAGCTTTAATTGTAATTGATTTTCAAATAATAAAATTGACTTTTTTGGGTTTGGTTGCCCTGTAGGGTTTTACCTTTAAAGAGTTCTTTAAAGGTTTTCCCTTCAATACCAATTTTAGTGTTATGCAATTTATTTATTTTACGTTATTTTTAATTACTAAATTAATTGCATGCTTGAAGACTAATCAATTTGTTGAGTGAATTGGTAGATATTTCTGTTGCATTACAAGGATACTTGGGTAATTTCAGTTGGGAATAAAGCCAGAGCTGAAAAGTCAATAGCAGATGCTTATATACATGATGAGTGGTTGACATTTTGCTCTTTCTATCTCTGTGGGATTGAGACACGTTTTAATTGTGAAGAGCAGAATGTTGATTTTGCTGCCCCTATCCCTCGTGAGCTATCTGTGTTTTCTCAGAATGTACGGCCACTGGATGTACAAACGGGTATGACTTAATCAGTGGAGAGTTAGAAAAAACTCGGTGGTATGTGCTGAATAATTGTCGTGAGATTGATGACTATCTCAGGTATGTCGATCAATCTTTAGAATAATTCTAATTAATATACTATATCAAAGGTGAGTCAAGTATTCTATTTTGTTTACTTCTATATAGTGAGTACATGAACAAACTTACGACAGAAGGTGTAAAGGATATAAAGACGAGGCACGAAGAAGATCAATTTTCATGATGGTTTGAACAACGCGTATGCATTTGAACAATGCGTATGCATTAAAGTTGTAACCATTTTTATTTACAGTAACATTTAATAATTTTATTACTATTTCACTTGTTAGATTTTGGAACAACGTGCTTATGATCCAGAATCAGTTTCTGTGGAATTGCATGCATTGGCCTGTGATCCTTCAAACAAAGCACTTCGATACAATGCATGCATGATTCGAGGTTATAGGTTTCATATTATGGACTGTGAACGTAATCAAAATATCCAAAATTGTGGTGTGCTGGTCGAAGGAAGTCATGAAACAGATGATATCAACTACTATGGTGTCATATGTGATATTATCGGACTGAAATACCTTGGCGGGAATGCGGCATACGTATTTAAATGTGATTGGTGGAATCTAGGCGGTGGTTGGGTATCAATACATAGCGATAGTCACGTTATGAGTGTCAATACTACAAGTAAATGGTACGAAAATGATCCGTTCGTATTGGCTTGTCAAGCAACCCAAGTCTATTACTTGGTTGATCCAATAAAAAGGGCCGGTGAAGCTAGTGGAGAGATAACTTAGTGAGTCGTACATAAGTTTGTTCCTCAGAATATTTATGATGTAGGATTGGTGGTGGATCATGATCATAGTGGAGATGAAGATGACACTCCAATTATAGAGGCCCGCCTACCAAGAAGATGGAGATAGTATTAATTTATTTGTTGACCATGGTGCACTCGAACTGATCCCCTTATGTAAAGATGACATCTCACCCGTACATCTCGACCCATTCGTATTAAATAATCATTTAGTTGAAGATTCTAATGAATCAGAAGAATCAAAACAAGAAGAAGAAGTCGATGAAGAGAACAATGAAGAAGATGAGGATGAGAAAGGAGATTACTAAGATGTTATTGAAGGAGATTCTAAATCAAGTATGGAAAATACATTTGGAGATGAAGAATAAAAGTACTAAATTTTTTATTTGCATAGATTAGGCTATTACATTTTTCTTATTTTTTTTCTAAGCTAGTTTATTGAAAATAATAATGCTTTTCAAGGATGCCACCAAAACAACAATGAAGAAATGTGCCTCCTCCACAAAGTTCCGAACCGGTTGAGGACTCTCTAGCTGAGGACTCCACTCCTGATGAAGTTGATATACAAGAGGCAGACAACTAGTCCACACCTACCAGTAAGAAAATTCTATATTAAGATTAATTATATTTGACTACTTGGGAAGACTGGTTTTAATAATTTTAAATATATTAGCTGATGCCATGTCACATCGCGGTCGTGGCTTGGCCTTGGAAAAATATAGAAGGCATAGAAAAATCAAGGTCAACATCCCCAATAACTCCACTAGGGGTGTTGATGATAGTGCGACATCGCTTTACTCTTATGTCGGAACACTAGTCCGAGATTATGTGCCATTTTATGTGCAGTCTTGACGAGATGTTCCGAATGAGGTTAAAGATTACATTCGGAGTCATGTACTGGTGAGTTTCTATAACTTAATTTTTTTTAACTAGTTATTATAATATAATATTTTTGACGCAGATAACTTCTTAGGATGAATTCGAGCTAAATTTTGGCCGTATCGAGGAAGTACGAACTGTCAATGAGTTGATGGCTACATTATTTTGGCATCACAAGGGACGATGTTATGACCACTTCAAGAAATTTGAGATGTTGGAAGAGGCTGCTCAGTGCTCTTTTCAAAAAATGAAGTTAGACAATTGGAGGAAGTGTTGTGATCTTTTCGCAAGCTTAGATTATCAGATGTTCTAGATTTTACGCCAATAACTTGTTTACATCTATATTGGTTTCATAGATTATATTTAACATTGTTAATTTTTCCTGCAGCACTTAAGTTCTATCAATGCACAGAATAGAATGTCTTTGACAATCCACCATCGTGCCAGCTCAAGGTCATTCCAACGCCTTGTCGATAAAATGGTAATTACTTATTAAAATTCAATCATTTTTATCATATTCGTTATTTAGGTACTAACATGATTTTTTAAAATTACCACTGTGGCTTTGTTAGAAACGCGATGATCTTGAAAATTTCTCCCTTATTCATGTTTATGCTGCTTCTCACACCAATGAGCATAGTAAGTGGATTGATCCTATCACCAAAGATAATTATGTAATTGAGGTCATTTTCTGTGTATAGATTATACTAACATGTGAATAGATATTATGTTTTCTTACTATTTTTTTAAATATGCTATTTATTGTAGAAAAAATGATTGAGTTGCAGTCAGCTTCTGAGGAATCTTCCCCTAGTGACATCGACATATTTACGCAGATCCGTAGGACCAAGTCTTATTTGGTAAGAGGTTTGGGACGTTCTTTCAAGCGTGTCAGTTCATTATCGACGACATCAAGTTCAGAAGTTAATAATCTTACCTAGGATTTGGACACCACACGCCAAGAAATCAAGCAGATGAAGTTGAGACAATGGGAGTTGGAGGTTCTCGTATTGCCATAGTTTGATTTAGAGACACGTTTGCAGGAGTGACAAAGAGACCAGGGGGAAAGAATATGCCAAGAAGTTCAAGAACAGGTATAGAGGGAGATGCATGTCCAGATGGAACGTGTTATGTCACTGCAGCATGATCGTAGTGGGCGAAAAAAGAAGAAGAAATAAATCCTGTCATTGTTCAAAACTTTTGTCCTCTAATTTTGTAACTCTTTAAAACATTTTCATTATATGATACTATTTGTAATGTAATATGATACAATTTGTATGCGAATTAATTTTATGAAATTATTAATTCTCATCAGTATGGTTGAATGTAAACAAAGAGCGTTCGAACATCACTACAAGAGATTTTAGTTTTAGGGATGAAATAATTTCGGGACGAAATTAATTTCATCCCTAAAACTAATTATTAGAGACAATATAAATTCTGTCTAAAAATAGGATGACTTTGTAAAAACGTTCGAATATCGTAAAATCATTTTTTGTGAAGAATTACGTTGTCTCAAAACGTCAAAACTGTTCGAATGTTAAAAAATAAGTTCGAACGGTAAAGATTTGGTGGGAAACCTTGGCAGGAAGGTTGCAAGATCGTTTGAATACAATATTTATGCATTCGAACGAAACATTTAGTGTGAAATTAAATAAAAATTGTCGGGATTTTGTTTAAACCCTGATCGAATGGAACATAAAATATTTACGAATGCATAGATTAATTTTATGTAATTAATGAAAAAGTATTTTATTGATTTTTTTTATGTTAAATTAATATTACTTATAGTATGATTTTTTACATTAATTGCATCCCAAAAATATAATGTATAACTATTTGAATATTTAAATTAATTACACAAAATACAAATAGTCATCTTAGTTCTTACAAAAAAGCAAATTTAATGCTAATAAAATATATATACACTACTGGGCCATATCGTGTAGCAGCGCCTCGACTCCAGCAATGCTTGCCTCAATATCAGTCATTCGGGACATGAGCTTCGACTTAATCTCTGTGAGGGCGACCCAGACTACATCAATGATCTCTGAAGTCTGTGCGCGCATCTTTGCATGCACGATATCTGCAATCTCCTCACAAGTAGCACTGTGTGATGCACCATGTGTAAATGTCTCACCACATATGCCCTGTGCACCTCCCTGAGTGTCGACTGCCTCTGTAGTGGGTGCATGAATACAAAATCTGGAGTGTCCGGTGCTACAGGACAAGGTGTTCGAGTTGATCGGTCCAATCGGCTCTTGATTACGCTCAAATGCTTCTGGCTTAACTCATTTTGCTAAAAACAATCGTGTGAGCATGACTCCAAACGGCAATATATCTGTCATAAAATTTTTTTGATAAGTACAAGTATTATATATATCAAAATGAATAACCATGTACATTGAATAAAATAAAACTCTACCTGTCGTAATATAGGTGGCCTTTGATTGAATCCTAGCGAATATATATCTCGCTAGGTCGATAGGCACTCCACAAGCGACTCGAAACACAAATCATGCCCGGTCCATGCTCACCTCAGTCTTGTGCAGTCGAGGATCAATGTTGTTGGCTTTATAATGCTCATGATCTTGAAAAAACTAGATAAGTTCACTTGTTTGATTCTCTTGCTCCCATCATAGGAAGGAGTATCTGGACCCATAACCAACTAACGAACCTCATGATCAGCGAGGCCATCGATCTCATCAGGCATCACAGTACCCTCTTCCTCTGCAGTCTCCCCATCGCTTGCAAGTGTAGACTCTCTATGCACCACATTAGGATATGCAATGGCAAGTCGTGGGATACCTAGAAAATCAGCACTACATCAACTAAAAAACGTACTATGACACCTCGGACGGAAAAGTGTATGCGTCATCCTCCTGGCTGGCACGACCAAGTTTTGTATAGAACTTAGATACAATATTGATGTAGGAAACTATCTTGTTCGTCCCTTCGTTCTTTTGATCGATGATCGATGTCCAACCGCGATCCAAAAAGATAGATGCAAGAGAATGTCCCTCCCACAGAAGATCCCTAGAATCTTCTATCTTCACTAGTCTCTCCAACAAAATAGTTCTCTCTTGAACTTCTTCACTGGATGATTGTCTTGACGCAACCTACTTCTTTCCCCGAGAAGACATTGAATGATGCTAAATTTATGATATAAAATTAAGGATAATGATTACAAAATATCAGAATTATAATTTGTGAGTGTTAATTATATCTATCAAAAAATTAAAAAAATAAAAATATCTGTTTGAATGCTTAATAACACGTTCCTACGGCCATCTATGTGCGTTCGACCGCCCATAGAGGTTCGTTCGAACCGTATAGTTGTCGTTTCATTTTCCATTTGAACGTTTTAGTTTACGTTCGAACGTCAATCTCTAGTTCGAAATTGCCCATGGCTGAGTTGACTCAGCCATTGCAAAACCTTAAATCTACCGTTTAAAACCTATACTTTTTCCTCCCACAACAACAATGAGAGCCCGGGATGACCATAGGGTCATCCCGTCCTCCATTTCCAATTAGCTATGGGATTGAAATGTGGTTTTTTTAAAAGCCCCATTTTCAACCCATTTATCGGTTTTATCAAAAAATAATCGGTAAAAAAGGTTTGGGAGGACATAACTGTTGCGGGTTCGTCTCCAAAAACCTTTTGAGACGGTCTTTTTGAGACAAAATAGAGACAAATGTTTTTCATCTCCAAAACCATTTTGGGATGAAATTGGGGTTTTTTTAGACAAAATTTTTTGTCTAAAAAAACCCAAAACTCTTGTAGTGCATGGCTTTACGTTCAAATCAACATTCGAACATAATTACACAGACGTGCGATAAATACATTAGAACGAAAAACTATTACATTCGAATGTATATACCCAAACATTCGAACTCACTCTATTATGATTGAACGAAACTTCTTAACATTCGAACATATATATTAATCATCCAAGATTTTAATTTGTTACGTTCGAACAATTACCCAATAATGTGCGAATGAAACATTCAAACGTCAAATCACAAACATTCAAATGTAAAAATAAAACGTTTGAATGAAAAAATCGAATGTCAGATATTTATCGTTCGAATGCCAATTAGTCGGATAAACGTTCGATCGTTATTTTACAACATTCTTTAAATTTTTGAGACGCGTTTCTTTTAAAGATAAAAATAAACCTAATAAAAATTATTAAGATATAATTAACTTCACCATCTTAAATATTTATCCTCGCGTCAATGGTTCCAAATATTTAGCAGTTAGGCAGGTGCATGCAACACTTCTGTCCTCGTCTAAAATCAACTTGAATCATGCTAATGCTACCCCACATTAAGGAAAATACACGGTTTTTGAACCGAATAAATAAATTACTTGAGCGTAAAACACATGCCCACAAAAATTATTTTCATGGAATCCGTTAGATCTATTTTATAATAAAAATAATTTTACAATCTGACGTACTACATTAAATCACATCAGTTTGTGAGTTTAACCTTTTATTCTTCTTAATTAATTTATTGATAACCTGAAGTACTAGGGATCAACAGCCCTTTTCCAACCACTAATTTGCTTTCAGACTGAAATGATAACATTAAGGCTCCGTTTAAATAGTGAAAATTTTTCATCTCATCTCATTTTATCTTATCTTATTATTACGATTTTTTCAAATTTCTACACAAAATATAAGAAATAATTCAATTTTTTCAAATTCTAAAATAATAATAATATTAAAAATAATATTTTAATAATATTTTATTCAACTTTCAACTTTCATCTTAACTAATCTCATCTCAACTCAATATTCAAACTACACCTAAAAGAGCATTGGAAGTCACAAAAATCTATCATTGTGAAGTTCACTAATTTGCTTTCGACTGGACCGAATGGATCACGGTAAAAGAGCATTAATATTGGAAGTCACAAAACAAAAGTATATCATTGTGTACGTGGACCTGCTCCAATAATGGACTTTAGACTTCATTCTTAACAGATACAAACAAAGTCATAAATTGATTTTTAAATAATTGGACTAATTTAGACTTCATTCTTGACCCTTATCGATCTGTAGTACTCAATTGGGGGCAGTTTCATAAGTTTTAAATGAACATTTACAAAACTTATAAAATTAATAAGTTTTATTTAACAATCTTTAAATGATACACTTGACTAACTTCCTTATCTGATGATATTGCATATAAAAAAATTGGATTCCTAGACTTGTTTCTTTATATTTTGGGGCTGATCAATATGGTATTAAATGAATCCAAAAGATTTTATAAGTCTAATTCAATAATTGATTTGTATTTAATTGATTTTAGCATGCATGGTCGAGGTTATTGCCAAGAAGTTGCCGAGAAGTTTCCACCCACTTCTCTATAATTATTTATTTGCCATAACACTACTCCATAATTGGACCTCTTGGTAAATAGTAATCGCGCATACTGAGAGTTTGAGAGCATGACTTCTTCCATGGCCTTTCAATTAAGAGCTTCTTCCTCCTCTTCATCTCCTTCCATCCGTCCATGGAATCATGATGTATTGATCTTGAGCTTTAGAAGTAAAGATGTCCGCCACAACTTTATTTCTCATCTAAATCGTGCTTTGCGTCAAAGTGGATTATTAAATTTGGATTCTCTATAGTATCCCGCGACATAAGAGAAAAATTGAAAACTAATAGACAAAGAATCACTACATGAAAAATAGGTATTTGTGACTATTTGTTTGCGACGAAAAGACTATTTGTGAAAAAAACTCTCATTTTAGCTGTAAATAGTCATTTCGCTGGAATTAACTGACCGTAAATAAGCAATTTTCTGTAGTGAATATGACAAATTAGACCAATCGAATGGGTGAATTATTATTTATTAATAATGTAGTTTCCTTCCATTTTGATCTGGACTTTATTATTTACACTACTTATGTTCTTGTTTTGCTCAGCAATAGCTATGTACTTCATGACGAGTATGCTTTAATTTTTTTTTTCTTATGTCGGGAAACCTCTCCGAGGCAGCGCCCTTTGAATGGAGTGGTTGACGTTATTGCCGAGAAATTTCTACCCACTTCTCTGTAAATATTATTTATTTAAGATAACACTACTTTATAATTGGACCTCTCGGTAAATAGTGCTCGTGCATGGTGAGAGTATGAGAGCATGAATTCTTCCATGGCCTTTCAATTAGGAGCTTCTTCCTCTTCTTCATCCTCTTCATCTCTTTCCATCCGTCCATGGAATCATGATGTATTCTTGAGCTTTCGAGGTAAAGATGTTCGCCACAACTTTAATCTAAACGGTGCTTTGCGTCAAACTGGATTATTAAATTTGGATTCTCAATAGTATCCCACGACATAAGAGAAAAATTGAAAACTAATGGACAAAGAATATGACAAATTAGACCAACCGAATGGGTGAATTATTATTTAATAATAATAATAATGTAGTTTCCTTCCATTTTGATTTGGACTTTATTATTTACACTACTTACGTTCTTGTTTTGCTCAGCAACAACTAAGTACTTCACGACGAGTATGCTTTAATTTATTTATTTTCTTATGTCGAAAAACCTCTCCGAGGCGGCACCCTTTGAATTGAGTAGTTGACGTTATTGTCGAGAAATTTCTACCTACTTCTTTGTAATTAATATTATTTATTTAAGATAACACTACTCTATAATTGGACCTCTTGGTAAATAGTACTCGCGCATAGTGAGAGTCTGAGAGCACGAATTCTTCCGTGGCCTTTCAATTAGGAGCTTCTTCCTATTTTTCATCCTCTTCATCTCCTTCCATCCGTCTATGGAATCATGATGTATTCTTGAGCTTTAGAGGTAAAGATGTTGGCCACAATTTTATTTCTCATCTAAATCGTGCTTCTCGTCAAAGTGGATTATTAAATTTGGATTCTCTATAGTATCCCGCGACATAAGAGAAAAATTGAAAAGTAATGGACAAAGAATATGACAAATTGGACCAACTGAATAGAATATGGCAAATTGGACCAACTGAATGGGTGAATTATTATTTATTAATGTAGTTTCCTTCACGACGAGTATATGCTTTAGGCCTCATTTGTTTTCAGAAATGAGATGAGATGAGATGAGTTGAGATTAAAATTAAAAAGTTAAATAAAGTATTATTAGAATATATTTTTTAATATTATTTTTGTTTTGAGATTTGAAAAAGTTGAATTGTTTATTTTATTTTGTATTGAAATTTGGAAAAGTTGTAATAATTAGATGAGATGAATTTGAAAAAGTTGAATTGTTTATTTTATTTTGTATTGAAGTTTGAAAAAGTTGTAATGATGAAATTGAAATGAAATGAGATATTTTCTGAAAACAAACAAGGCCTTATATTTTAACACTTCGAATAGAGTGGTCGATGACGTTATTGCTGAGAAGTTGCCAAGAAGTTTCTTCCCATTTCTCTATAATTATTTATTTGCCATAACATTACTCTATAATTAGACCCCTTGGTAAATAGTAATCGCGCATACTGAGAGTTTGAGAGCATGATGACTTCTTCCATGGCCTTTCCATTAGGAGATTCTTCCTCTTCTTCATCTCCTTCCATCCGTCCGGCCTGGAATCATGATGTATTCTTGAGCTTTAGAGGTGAAGATGTTCGCCATAACTTTATTTCTCATCTATATTGTGCTTTGTGTCAAAATGGAATCAAGACTTACATAGACAACAATCTTGAAAGAGGGGAGGAAATTTCACCAGCACTTTTCAAAGCTATTGAAGAGTCAATGATTTCTATCATTGTACTCTCTAAAAACTATGCAGAATCTAGATGGTGCTTAGATGAGCTATTGAAGATTCTTGATTGCAAGGAAACAATTAAACAAATTGTTCTACCAATTTTTTACCACGTAGATCCCTCGGAAGTACGTCATCAAAAAGGGATTTTTGGAGAATCCTTTGATAAACTTGGAGATAAGCTCAAGGATAATGCAAAGATGCTGGAATGGAAGGTAGCTTTGAAAACAGCAGCCGATTTGTCTGGTTTCCCGTTAGTGAACTTCCGGTAAACTTTGCCTTATATATATATATATACACTTTGTCATCATGTGTATGTGTATACGATGCTATATATATTTGAAATAATTATGGGAAAAATTGAGACAATCCAGGCCAGATTTGAAATGGGGGAATGGTGAAGATAAAATACATTCAAAAGGAAAACTATTTGATATTTGTGATTATTTTTGGCATTGAATAATTATATATATGCAAAACATGGTAGAAATCCTTTTGATTCTGGGATTATTCTGAATATTTTATGTTTATGATTATTTTTGGAATTGAACTTTTTATGCAAAACATAGTAAAATTAATTTAGAAATCCTTTCTGATTCAGGGATTTAATATCAACTACCACTACCACATTAGTTTCACATAGAGTTCATTGAAGAAATAGAAGAACATGAAATAAATAAAAATCGATAAATTTTTTCTTTCTTTTTGCCCTTTGTGACGTCTTTTGATGAATTGCAAGCAAAAGCTTATAAGGAATAGACGAATATATATGGAATTTCGTCCATCAATTAACAGTTGAATATATGAGAGTTGGAAAAAAAAATTAAGAAAAGGGTGGGAATTGTTAATTATTTGGGTCATATAAAGAATAAGATTTGGACTGATGACAAGAAAAAAAACAGCTTTAAATAAGTAGTGGTTTTTAGCTTCAATTTGTTTCAAGATATAAAGACTCACAAATACTCTTAAATTATACGTTTCAGATTTAAGGGAGGGACGGATCGACAATGGGAAAAAGTATTAGTTAAAAAATATGTTATAATTAAATACATACAAAAGAATGAAAATGTAAGTTGACAATGGCACATGAAGGTCACGACAAATGCACAATCTAATATTAAAATATTCAGATTTAAGGAAGGAATTGAAAAATAATATATACTTTAACTCAAATCAAATTCATATGTCATTTATATGTGAAATGTCTAACTCTTTAAATTTTTTTCTCTTTTTTATTGATAGGGATGACGAGTCAGAATTTATCCAAAAAATCATTCAGTGGGTGAACCCAAAAATAGTAAACCGAACACCTTTAAGTGTTGCCAAGCATCCAATTGGGATAGAGTCTCGTATACGAGACATTTATCATCATTTAAGTATTGAAAGGAATGATATTATACGTGTGGTAGGGATATTCGGAACCGGTGGAATTGGTAAGACAACTATTTCAAAGGATATTTATAACCAAATTTCTTCTCAATTTGAAGGAAGTTGTTTCTTGAAAAATATTAGAGAAACTTCAAAACAAGCGGAAGGTCTAATTCAGCTACAAAATACACTTCTTTTTGAGATCTTAGGAACAAAATTGGATATTAATGATGTTGATAGAGGAGTCGGTGTAATTTGGCATAGACTTCAATCTAAAAGGATTCTACTAATTCTTGATGATGTGGATGACATGGTCCAACTAGAAAAATTAGCTGGAAATCGTGCTTGGTTTGGTTTAGGAAGTAGAGTCATCATAACAACAAGAGATAAGCATTTACTAGATAAATCTATAGTTGATTCAAAATACGAGGTGATGACTTTGGATGAAAATGAAGCTCTTCAGCTATTTAGCTTGCATGCTTTCGAGGAAAAAGAACCGTTGCGGGATTATGTGGACCTCTCTAAAGAAGTAACAAACTATGCTCAGGGTCTTCCACTAGCTTTAACAGTGCTAGGTTCGGATCTAAAAGGCCAAAGTATACATCAATGGAAAAGCGCATTGGATAAGTATAAAAAAATTCCTAGCCAAAAAGTTCAGAGAGTACTTCAAATAAGTTATGATAGTTTGGAAGATAGTGAGAAAGACATGTTCCTTGATATTGCATTTTTCTTCAAAGGAGAACCTTTGGATAAGGTCAAGGAAATATTTGATAGTTGTGGCTTTTTTCCAGAACATGGGATCCAAAGGCTTATAGACAAGTGTCTTATTACTACTAAAGGATCCCAAAGGCTTATAGACAAGTCTCTTATTACTACTAAAGAGTGTAGTGATGAATATGTTTGGATGCATGACTTGCTACAAGATATGGGTCGAGAAATCGTTCGAGAAAAATCATCCAAAGATCCTAGCAAACGAAGCAGATTGTGGTTTCACGAGGATGTTCGTCAAGTGTTCGAAGAAGATATGGTAAGATTCACAAAAGAAGTTCTTGGGTTTTACATTCATTTCCTTTTTATAAAAGAGAAATGTAGTGGAAAATATTGACTTTTGAATTAATACCTCGCCTAGTGGACAAAACCCTTTCAATGATCAATGATGAATTTGTAGTTATAAATAGAATTCGTTTATTTATTAAGATGAATCACTAAAAGAACCATATCTAAATGTCCTTTTTCGTTTCAAATATCCGAATATTTTTCTAAATTAGTGCATGTCTACAGTCTCTTGTAGGTAGCGTTTGTTTTATGAAAAGCTAAAAGAGTAATGTACGTAAGTTGGGAAAGAAAAGATAGTCTTTTATATTTTAACGTGTGAATATTTAGTATTGGAAAATAGCATGTAAAGATAACGAGAGAGTAGTATTTTTTATGAAATAATATACCGTCAACTTGAAAATTATTAACTTTAGCAAATTGTAATTTATGAACGACTTCATGCATTAATTTTCCTGACACTCATTATATATGCATTCTCTTATATCAGGGGCCAAACGAAATTGAAGGCATAGTATTAGATTTACCTGAAGGTGATGAGAAAATAAGCTTGCATCCGGAAGCATTTCGAAATATGAAAAGACTTAGGGTCTTTATAAATCGTAATGCTCGTTTTTCTTATGGACCTAAGTATCACTCCGACAAGTTAAGAGTTCTTGATTGGTATAACTATCCTTTACCATATTTGCCACATAATTTTCAAGGGAAGAATCTCATTGTCTTTAGAATGCGTTATAGCATGATCAAGGAATTAGGGGACGGATTCAATCCCAAGGTACGTATAATTATATTCATCAATATATATATTTTTTCTTTTAAGTTATTTAGTAAACTCCATTCAAAATTTTTTTCTTTTCTTTTACAGAATTTGACAACCATGGCTTTCAAGCATTGTAGTTACTTAACAGAAATTCCGAATCTTTCAAGCACCCCTAATTTGAAGGAATTGACTGTCAAATGTTGTTATAGACTAGTTAAGGTGCATGATTCCATTGGATCCCTAGAAAAGCTTTCTGATTTGAGTTTTGGGAGATGCTCTAAACTCCGAATTCTTCCAAGAAGCCTTAAGTCGAGTTCTTTACGTAAGCTTAATCTTCGTAACTGCTCAAGCCTTCGTGATCTTCCTGAAATCGAGTGTAAAATGGACTCTTTAAGTAGTTTGGTTCTATATGGCTCTGCAGTAGAAGAACTACCTTTATCCATCGGGAACCTCATTGGACTTAAGGAATTAAATCTAGGGTACTGCAATATTGTAAAGAAGAAGAGGAAGGATGGACAATTCCTTGATCTGCCTAATGATTCTATAACAATGGAAGACGAGATATCAAATTCAAGCAATGGGAGCACTGCATTACAATTGCCGAATCTTCAAATTAGTTGTTCCCATTCAGAATCAAATTTCTTTCCACTATATAGTTTCTTTACCATGTTTAATTCCTCGGCCAGTTTGCATTCGTTACATCTATCAGGGCTTGAAATTGTTAGCCTTCCCACGAGCATCAAAGGATTCGCTACACTAGCTGATCTTTACTTGTGCTATTGTGAGAAACTTGAAGAAATACTAGAGCTTCCACCAAATATAAGAAGAATAGATGTTATGGGATGCAAGTCACTAGAAAGATTTGGAGAAGTATCAAGAATATTGGAATTCAATGGAAGCCATATCAGATCACTACGAATAATTGGGTTGGCCGGCTGCGACAAAATGCATGTGAATATATGGAATGATAAAGTGCAAAATCCTTTATTGTGGAAGGTATGTATGTATGTGTGATCTCATTTTTAATAGCATGCATGATTCAAATTGAATTGGATGATGATAATGATGATGGTACTGGTTTAACAGGGACTCTATGATTATGATGCCACTTTGTTTCCTAAAAATCGTATTCCAGACTGGTTCAGTTATGTTCATGAGTTTTTAAAAGATAATGAAATGGTGAAAGGGCCTGATGATGATGTCCGACCGAGGGTAAAAGAAGAGTGGGTAATAGATATTGAGGGGCCGCACTATTTGGAGGAGATAAGCGGAATTGTATTATATGCCGTAATATTTTTTAAAGATACTGTGAGGTGTAAGAGAATTTGTCGTGCTGCTAAGATAACCAGTAACAGCTCAAATGATGTATGCCGTATTCAAGAAGGGTTACAATTGGATAATAACAATTGGCACGGAAAGGCAAATAGGACTGGATATGCTGTATGGGTGGGGTACTCCAATTTACAATCTTTTGAACTCAAGGTTTTGGACAATTTGCGAGTTCAATTTTATCCCAAAACTCTTCGTCATGCTAGGATGGTGCCGTTTTATGAAAGTTACAGAGCCAAAGTGGTATACAAGAATGAAAGGAGAGCAAATAAAGAAAAAGAAAAAGAGATGAAGCCAATGTTGCAAAAACTCCTGAGCAACAGAAATTCAATTAACGATAATCCCAAGTAAGTAAGTCGCCTTGTTCGTACTGTGTTTTGGTTGCGATATATATCTTTCATGTTTGTGTTTGGGAAGAATAATTTTATTTGAAAGTTTTTACACCATATACCATCCACATAACATAATTTGATTTATAAGATCAAATTTTAATTTTGTTCCTTCTCTCTACATATTATTTTTTCCATTACTTTCTAATATCAAAAATAAATATTATATTCTCGAGCCTCTGTAAACACACAATTCACATCACTTAAATGATAAGATTTAATTTGTAATATTCAAATTTTAAAATTTATGTTTTGATGGTGTGCTATGCACCGATTTGATAATGAAATTTTTCAAAAAGAAAAAAAGGCACAACAATATGGACTTTATCATATAACTATACTCATGTGTACTGACTTCTTCTGTAGAATCTCTGTTCTTTCTAGGATGATTTTTTTTTTGGATTTTTTAGATTTTAATAAAGTGCACAACTATACTCATGTTCTTTTCTCGATCTGCAGATTTGGAGTTAGAGCTTCGACTTGTTTGAGATGGATGAATGACATGTATGTTTAAAAGAGCTGAATCTTAAGACAACTACACCATTGCTACTGTCATCCATCTCTCTCTCTCTCTCTCTCAGTCTGAGGCTTTTTTTTTTCATTGAAAATTAAGAGAACCTGCATTTTAATGGAGAGGCTGGTCTAATTCTTTATGAGAGATCCAAGGATATCATAGAAGTTTGATTCTTGATGATGTGGTTCACTTGCCCCAAAACAGTTCTTTATGATCTGTTCAGGTTTAAAAGTAGAATCATCATAAGTTATAACAACAACAGAAATGGATTAACGGTTATGTGGAACTCATTAAACATATAATACGTTATGCTATATATGGGTCTCCATTAATGTTAACAGAGCTTGGAAGTCAAGTAGACGAACCTATATGATATAGGTGTTTGCATCTGATAATTTTTTATAATTGTGATGTTTGATATTTTACTTATGCTCTATGACACCTCATGAAAGTTTGAGCTATATTACATTTTCTTAGTTTATTTTGCCTTGGGGGGAACCATCAAGATCTCATAGTTTATGTCACCACTACTTGTTTTCACTAATATTTTATTCATTTTACACATCAGAATATGAGTGTGCTATATTTTGTCAGTCTTGGAAAGTTTGTGAGATAGGAGAATGACTGATGAGCAACAAAGACAAAAAATTGTTGGAAAGAACGCAACTATGCAGAAATAGTGTGCCTTTAAAAAGATGCATTGATGCAGGGCCATGTTGATAGCATGCCGGATGCGTTGAGGAAGGGCAACTATCATATAAAAAGATGCTTTTTGAGGTAATATTTGGATTACTTTTCTCCATAAAACCAATTTTTACACGCAAAAATCAACATTCCATTTATTATTTTTGCAAAGAAAAGGCTTGTTGCAACAGGCAAAAGGGTAATGAAATCCCAGAACTTACTGGAAGAATTGAATAAATTAATAGAAGACGAGGGAGACTCAAGAGAGGTTTTGGAGGGCCTACTTGGTTACATCCTGTGTTCCACCCAGGTGCTCATTTAGTTCCTCTTTCATGAGCATGCACAATTGTGTAGGAGGCGGAATTTGTTAAGGTGAACTCCGAGGACTTGTCAGTAGACGCTATGATTCAAAGAAGTGATCTTCGATGAAAACTGGTAATTAAGTGTGACTTGGGAGAGAAACTGACATGAAAAACCATTGGGAACATAATTTTGCAATGGCTTGAAATTATGTAGTTTTCTTGAAAACATGGATAGGTATAGGCCCTGAAATTTATGTATTTTTAACAAAAAATGTGTAGGCTTTGAGTTTTTTCACTCTGAACTTGATACTTGATCTTGTTGCTAAAATAATTACCATATGAGATATGATGTCAGGGCGAATGATGAAAATGCCTTGGAGACAGATTTTGGAGTCCTTGACTTATCCACTCCTCGCATGACCCTTACTTCTTCTATCGGTAATGGTGTCAGCTTCATCTCGAAGTTCATGACGTCAAGACTGCATGGGAATCCTTAAGAGTGCAAAGTCAAAGACAATATTCGTCCTACCGATAACGGTATGCACACGGGTTATAAGTAAATTTATCTTCAAGATATAATAAAATCCAAAACATGTCTATTTATCTAAATACGTTATGTACACACGAAATTAGATTTCGAATATACTCAAATTTTACTATTCAATCAAGAGATTAAAAATCTATTATCTGCGAAATGAATAATTCTAATAACAAATTTTAAAGAAATAAAAACTTTTGTGAGAGAGAATTTCGAAATTGCTATTCATTTATGTGATTATGTGATTATAAATTCGTAAGTCAATAAGTCTATTTATAGACAAATGTGAATGATTTTTCTGAATCTGATTTGAACAGGTATATTAATTACGTCAGTTACCACTTACCATGCCAACGGTCACGGCGCCTCTCCCACCAACCAGTCAGTACTGGTTCGAGTCCCTGCAGATGCGCCCCCTTCGGCAATAACTTTTACATCACTTTACTGGGGCACTTGGGCTCGTGGGCCGCACGCTCATGGGGCTTCTGTCGGCCGCGCGCCTTGGGTTGGACACTGGACGCCCAGGTCCGAGTGGAGGGGCCATCCTCTCTACAAAGGATTTAATAGAGAACCTTCAAAATGGACGTGCTGTAATTTGCCTTTTTACACACTCTAATGAGATAGAGACACGTCATCGTTCATTATGTTTGGAAGATAATCTTCACCGCATGAGATTCAAGCTCGCGTTCAAGACTTCATGTCTTCCGTTCGATCTTCATCAGCCTGAGTAGAGTGAGTAACTCTTCCTTACTCTTCAATTGCCGCTGCAGCTTCAATTCGCTCTGGCTACAACACCGGTGATCTCTCTCTCTCTCTCCCTCCTTGTCGACTTTTCTTCTGAAATTTCTATTTTTTTTTTTCTTTTGAGACAAATCGAAGACAAAATTATCTTTAGGTTGAGATTCATTGGGTTTTGTTTTAGTAATGAAAAAACAAGTGAATTACAACAAACTTGCTCAGTTTCTTTCTCCACTTAGGAACTTCGGAACGTTAATTTTTTCAGCCCACAGTGCACCACCCAACATCTGTTGCTCCAAAAGCACAACCCAACATTGCTTGTTCCTCAATCCTCCATATTCTTCCCATTGTAAATATGCTTTAGTCTATCAAAAGTTTTTGGACGGAGCTGCGATTACCGGTTTCGAAAATCTTCCCCAAATTTCTTTCCAATGTTAGTGTGAAAAATTCTGGGTAGAGCCACGATTTTTGTATTTATAAAATACAGTGTGATTTTTATAAGATAAACATTGAATGTGGACTAGGTGTGGTGGATAAGGTAGTCGGCGACGCCAAATCACTGGTGTTAGAGTTCATTGGGCAGCATCAATGGCCGAATAAAAGATAGGTTTCCGTATTAGCAGGAAGGGTTGTTGTTAGAAATGGGAAGAATGGAGGTGCTACCTACAAATCACTTAAAAATAAGTAACTTCATATTTCATATTGAAATATGAAATATTTCATGAAGAGTAATGCGAGAGAGAAGTCATTATAATCCATTTTGTATTCACTATGTAGCTTTTTTTTTCTTATTTTTTCTCTCATAATTTTAACTTTAAGAGATAGAAGATCTAAATGAAATTATATATTGCGTGCAAAAATTATTACTGCCAACAATAACTTCTCTCAAGAATTTTTCTTTCATGAAATAAGAGGTATAATATGGAGTAAGAGAATAAAAAAGTAAAATCACAATTTTTCTTGGGAAGAAACCTTGTGTGGCAATGTCTATTTGAAAATTAAATGTAAGCTGACATGTCATCATCTCATTAGTTGGTGTAAACATGACGTTTGCACCACGTCCGGTTAGAAGAGGGGATCAGGATTAAAACCCCTTGTGTGGTTTGAACCCTGGTCCCAAAATACTATAATGTTTATTAAACTTTCTATAACTTTTCTCTTCTCAAAATAATTCATAACTTCTAAAAATAATTCTTCAAAATATTATTAATAATAAATATAATATATACTTATTTTGAAATTATAATTTCCAACAGGTCTTATGGCAAGAGCAACATATGGTGGAACAACTGCTGCCTCCTGCATAGTATTTTATAGATGGAAAAGAGTTAATTAGTCCCTCCGCCTCCTACACAATTGTGCATGCTCATGAAAGAGAGACGTTGGCCCTCCAAAGCCTCTCTTGAGTCTCCCTTGTCTCTCTCATGCTACGCCGTCGCGTGCCGCCATCTAATGTGCCTAAGGTCATGCTCAGTGGAAACTGCTGCACCACATCTAGCCGCTCCACCTCACTCCGCCGTGGTAAGTGTTTCCCGATCTCTGTCTATCTGTCTGTCTCTCTTTGTTGTGTAATTGTCCATCCACCTATGGCTAACTCGGGTTAATGTTAAATTTTCAGAACAGTTCGAGAAATTTTGTGGATTGAAATTGTGTTTGTGAAATCGGTGTATCGGGTTGGTTTGATTGGAGGTCAGTTTTTATTATAGACATAGGAGGAAGTAGCTTGTGACGTTGGATTTGGTATTCAAATATGTCCGGGTTGTGAATTTAAATTTGGATGTTGGGTTTGTAACGGAGATTTTAGTCTATATTCAAGGAGGTTGGGTTGACTATTCGCTGAGTTATAGTTTTGGAAAACATTGTACTTAGGCCATTATAAGCTAGCTCAAGGCACCAAGTGTACTAGTTGTTGGATGGGTTGTTTATGGGCTCAAGAGTCCGTTCTCACCAAGTTGTAGTCCGAACTACAATATTATCTTATTTATGTTGGTTTAATGATGTTATGAGTTATTAATATACTAGTGACGATTTTTAATTTAGGTGGTGACACTGCTATTGTTCACAAGACTTAGATAGTAGACTACAAAAGTCAGGCTATGCTTATTTGTTTCTCACGATTTTCTCTATGATAATGGACCATTGTTCATAAAAGAAAGCCGTCTTCATGTTGTTCTGCTTGTTTTCACTATGACAGCTTGTAGTTGACAGATTGGTATCGTATCTGACATTATTATTTTGATCAGTTTCATGTATTCACTTGGGTAATATGTGTTTAAGATTAGAAGAACAATCAGAATCTTAGTAGCTGCACTGGAGATTTGAGAGTAGCTAGTATTTATATGATAGAAGGAAAATTATATTGCTTGTCCTGTTGCAGGTATTTGGTAGTACGAAATAATCAAAACTCATGCATAGAATTACCCATTGAAAACTAGAACATTTGGACTTTGTGTGTGTGTATATATATATATATTATCAGTTCATATAACAACTTCAGAAGAGCTTGCAAAATTGTGTAGAGTATATACATATTGATAAGGGTATGAACTTGCAAATATAACTTTTTTTTTATAAGATTACCACTACTTGTTACGGAGCGGATCGCAAGTACAGGGGTATGTAGTTAGTTGGATTTGGCATCGAACCCCACACTGAGAATGCACTGGTACACCTCATCCATTTCCTTGTCATTTCAGGGAAATGCCTATCAATCACATCCTTCAAAGTCTCGGTCTTGTTAACCCATTCTAGGCCTTTCTCTGTGTAACTTTTGCAGTTGAAATTGGTGGTGAAAAAGCGATCAGCTTCTAGCCTCCTGAACAACATCATATATATGCACACAAATATAAGCATAATTATTACCTAAGAAGATTTAAAGGTCTCATTTTGTTCTCAAAGGTATTGGTTCGATGTACCTTGAAGCAATTAGAAGGAAGATAAAGAAAGCAGTCTCACTTATGGCAAAGCCTTTGATCTTCTTCTCTGCATGCAAACCAACTAGCAGATCAAGCTTCTCCACATCATCTCCATACACTTCATGCAAAGCTTCGACAACTTCGATGTCATCTGTCAAATCTTCCCATTTGCTTATAGGAATCATCAACAAGTTCCTCCTGAACTCATTGTACCTAGCAACTCCCCTTTCTCTATCTCTATAAACTAGTCAAGATCAGTGTTCATCAAATTAGATCTGGATTAATGAAATTGAAATTAAAAATAAAAATTAAGGAACATTGTAGAACTTTGAAGCATGAAATGAATTACTTTCCATGGTTGCCATATCAACTGGATCCTGTCTATCTTCTCCATTAATATCATGGGCTACAAGGTTTCTCATCCATGATGGATAGTTCCATAATGTGATTGCCCCACAAGCTTGATGACCCATTGACACCAACATCTGCTCCATTCCAATTATTGAAAGTTTTCTTTCCCCTTCAGTGCCAACCAATTCCCTCACAGGCACCCTGAAGTTTCAAACCCAGTCGGGCCTGTTAGAGTCATGCAAGAAATCCCAATATAAAGGGTGAAAGAAAAAGGACCAGAAAACGCACTGTGCATGGGAGATCAGGGAAAAGGAATTAAGGTACGTACTCTTCTAGCACAGGAGGGCATGATTTGTCTTGATCTGAAGTTGAATATGTGATATCCCTCAGGAAAAACTTATCAGGCAGAAGTGAATGCATTCTATAGACACTAACAAACTCTTCAGTCAGTGAATAGGGAACTCCATGATCTCTCGGCTTCCTTAGACCAACCAAACCACTGAGTATTGGTCCCAATATATGTCCAAATGTATCCTTAAATTTCTTCCCTAAAAACCCATACCTGCAAGAAAACATGGTTTATGATATGATTTTTTCAGGTTGTGTAAATTAGAGAACAATAACAATCATAATTGCACCAAATATAATATTAATATTTTTTGATTTTATCATTTTGTTATTATAACTTCAAATTAATGTAAGAATTTACTTCTTTATAACCATTTCAAGTCTTACCAATTTATCCTCATCCCTGCTAGAAGAGTATCAGTCCTTAAGAGTTCCACAGTCCAATCAATAGTGTGGATTTTAGCAATGACAGCCGAGGTCACCAATCTTGCATGCCTATAGAGCTGCTCGTCATCCAAATCAGAATAATGTACCTAAAAGCAAAGAGAAATAAAAAGAAAAATCGTTAGCTACACAATACATCTTACTAAGTACTTATTCATCAATTGCATATATTATCATTCATATTGTTGATTGCATATTGTCACATTGTGAGTTGTCAATCCATTCTAAACTAATTGGTATTAACGAATATAAATCCGAGCCTTTTATGACAATCGGCATTGCATCTTGCAGATTTATAACTTTACAATCTGACGAACCACATTATACTATATCAGTTTGCAGGATTATTTTTGTGTAATCTATTTGTGGTTGTAGTAGTACTCATTTTTATATTAGTGAGATGAAATAAGTAATTCTGATCTTAAGCGCGCGATATAATAATCATTATTGCAATTTTCTAAATACAAATTGGTGAGAAACCAAGTAATGAGAATTAGGTATTGGAACTGTTCAAGTACATAATTAAGCACCCATGCACTTTTAACAAATTAAAGAATAATGTAAGTATAAATAAATTAAAAAAATTATGAACACATGACTTACTTTTAACAAATCACATATAGCATTGTGCTCTTTGACAAATAAAGCTTGTAGGAGGGAAAAACCAGCCCAGCAATTTCGTACATCACCCGAGATGGGAATACCTTTCTCATTATGCTGAAGCAGCCCATCTTCTGAGACCTTCAATTTCCCATCTTTGAATGTTCTCACCCTTTTCATGCCCTCCTTGTTATTCCCATAGATTACACTTCCATCCCTAGTCATATCAAAATTAAGTGGTACTCAACTTCTTATAAAATGCACATATTCTAATTTTGTAAGGAGCTTTTCTTATTATTATTTTTTTTTTACAAAAAGTGGAGTCCACCGTTAAAAAAATAATTTTTCATGTGGACTTCAGACTTAACTACTCTTAACAAATGGCCAAAGACCTGTGACCTGATTGACATAAACCCCAAGTCTCTAAAATGGAGGTCTTGGGTTCGAAACCCCCCCTCCTATAAAAAAAAAAAAAAAAAAAACCTACTCTTAACAAATGGAGTGCGCATGACTTTCACATTCTAAGACTGTAAATATCATTTATCTTAATAAAAAAAATAATGAGATACTATCCCAGATAACCTTTCTTAAAAAACTAATAATATTACATTATGATGGAATTTGGTCATAATTAATAAAATAAAAATAATGAAATACCTTCATCTTTTTAAAAAAAATATGCAACTGATGATATTAAAAAGTCGTTAATTTCAAAATTACTTACCACCAAGGAGTTCTTGTATTCAAAGAGCCAATCTTTAGATGAGGCGAACCAGTGGATACCTTTTTGGTCTTAAAAAACTTGAAAGATTTCAAGGGACACCCACTTGAAATTTCATCAGGAGCTCTCAATTCCACCTGTTTTAAGAATATTTATGCAACAATATTAATGTCTCTTGCCTAATTAATTGCTGGATAAACGTCGTGTCTAAGCATGCATGCAGGATCTTCATAAGCCATTATTTGGTTGAGCCATATTATATAGATATACTATATATAAGGCCTTCAATCCCAAAAGACTTCATGCATGCCTTTAACTGTTGAAGTATGATAATTTATTGCTGGGCATTGATATGTAAAAGCTACAAAAATGACCATTTTAATTCTTATCAAAATGAGTCCATTCTTGTTACAAATTAATAGTCATTTTTATTGCAAATAATTCATCACAAAATATTTGTTTTTTTTACTGTGATGCTTTAATTGATCACTTAATAATTTATATAAACGCAATGGAGCTTATAAGATTAAGACAATAATATTCGAGTTCATGAAACCTGTTCGGTGTCCTCCAAATGATCAATCCAGTCATGAATCATGAACTGTATCCATGAGCAGGCTATCATGTTGAATTGCTCTCCATTGTCGATGAACTTTTTCCTTGTCAAAAGTTTTGAGGCTACTACCGTTGGGTGAGGCTCTAGCAACTGTAGAGAAACAAATAAGAAACTATGAATTAAAATAAGAGAGTGGTACGGCCACGAAGATATTCCACAAAAGTAAACTTACAAACTAACACAATTTGATATGATACGTTAAATCTACTTTACAATAAAATCTAAAGTACTATATCAAACCATGTCAATTTATAAATTTATTTTTATGATATCCTTTATAGCTAAAACATTTCTGTTAAAATATGGTTAATTTATTTCCATGTGAAAAAGAAAACTGGGTGCTTCATTTTTAAAATTAAAAAAAATGCGATTTTTAATTGTAATATTTGTTGGTTTGGAAAATTGGATAGAAATGTCATATATATAATACCATAAATGAATTAATAGCTATTAAGGGGATTTTTTAAAATAATTAATTTCATTTTATCCCATCCCATCTCATTGATCTCACTCATCTCATTTTCTTTCCAAGCATCATTCATACACAAATATTTTAAAACTAATCATTACATTTTTCTCAAACCAATTATTACAATTTTTTTAAACTTTCAAGCAAAAAATAAAACATAATTAATCTCAAAATTACAATAATAATATTTTAACTTTATAATATCTTCAACTTTTTCTCTTCTCTTTCCCAAAACCTAATAAATATTTAACTCAAACCATTTTATTAATTCTCACGTCATCTCTTAAGTCAATAATCGTTATCCGAGTAGTTCCCCTCTCCCAGGCCTCCTCTTTTTTCTTTTTTCTTCTCTCTTTTTTTTTTTTTTTCTCTTCTTCTTCTTCTTTATGGACACCACCCCTATTAAAGCTTCAGAACATGAAGGACCATGCATGCAGCTAAATCATTTATTGGCCAGTTGACTTTTCACCGGCTAAAACCAAAGAAAAAGAAAAAATTGCCTTCGCTATTTTCAACGAAGTGTGGGGTATAGACTAGCTAGCCCTGAATACACATTTTCGCATAAGTACCACAAGAAAAATCTAAATCAAAATCACTTCTAACTCGATCGCTTGTAACTTTAAAAGTTCGTGCTAACTATGTTTAGATATTAAGAATATTTTAAATTATTTATAAATAACAGTAAAATAATTTTTAAATAATAGTAAATAATTTATGAACTATTTATAAATAGTAATGAAATGTTTATAATAATAATGAAATATTTGAGAGGATGGTCTCTCCGGCGCCAAACACATCCGTTAAGCTGGAGTTTCTGTTTCTCTCTCTTTTGATTATAACGAGTTGGAGGCCGAAATGGGAACAACGTTATAATTATAAGCTTTCAGAGTATTTTTATGCGTAAAATTCTTTAAAAATTGTGATAAAATATTATCATAGGTAGTGACACGACAAATATTACCAGAGTTTTGAATGCAACATCTCTAGTAGTACTAGTGTGACCTCTTAATTTTAAATTGGTTTCACTTTATCTATATAGATATATACACACACACACACACATATAAATGGGTTTCACATGACACGCTAGCTAATTAATTAGCCTTACTCCATATCTTGAAGTGGATGGAGGCATGTTGCGACCAAAAAAGGTTCCTTGGCTGCCGACTGTGTCATCAGTAGGGTGATTGCATGTTCCATCGGCCGTCCGGTAGGCGAACTCGTCAGTGTTATATCTCCGGCCATAGGTTCCTCCTACATGCAGCAGATTATAACGTTGGTGCAAGTGTCTTCTGATCCCTAAATAAGCAAGTCCAAGTAGTACTGGTAGTCTATGCCATATCCCCAGCTTGTCCACCAAGTGCACAATCTAAATACCATACATAAACAGTAAAAATAGTATCTCTGATGGAATACATGAACTACATAGAGAGAGAGAGAGAGAGAGAGAGAGAGAGAGAGAGAGATGTACTAACATAGAAGAGTAAAGTGTCAAGGAGAGTCATTTTGGCCACGATTTGCAGAAGTTGTGGGTGGATGAAAGGTGAAGTACTACCACTGAAAAGAGAGAATATTGCCATTGATTTAATGGAAGATTTTTCCTGTTGTTTTGAGGGTGTTGGAGATGAGTAATATCTGAGACTGATCGATCAGGAAAATAAAGAATAGAGAGCTAGCTAGAGAAGGGTCTGAATTTAAAGAAGTTGTTGTTGTTCCACACTGGCCCATTATGCATGTAAACGTGTCTGCAATATGCGCGCATCTATATCTGAATTTATAAGAGATGATCAAGACAAGTGTACGTACGTATTACCATCTACTCGATTCCTCCATTAAATGCTCCATTATGTCGTAGCGGATGTCATTCATCAGTAGTCACGCCTCCAATTAGATCATGCCAAATTATTGGCCGGGTCGATCGGTTTCATGATCGATCGGCTGGGGCAGAAATCAGTTTGATGTTGCAATATGATCTTCGTGGTTTTGTTGATATATATTTTTCTTTTAATCAACATTTGATCATTAAAATCAAGTAAAAATACTAAAGGCAATAAACCAATGATTTGAGCCTCTAAATAAGGAGGGAATCACTCAAGAGACGTATAATTGTTATATCAAAAATTTTATATGCAATCACTTTTACATATTCTTTACGCACTCTATTAATGTAATTGATTGTGTCACTTTTTTTTAATATAAAATAACCGATTTAACCAATCACATCAGTGAAATGTACAAAAAATATATAAAAGTAACTGTATGTAGCATAACTCTTGTTATATATAATCCAACAAATCATGAAGTACTGAAAGGTTATTGTCAAAGGCCGCAACTACCAAATTAAATGAGTATTGCAACAGCTAATTTATAACGTTTTGTTGAAGATTCCTAGTACTAATTCCACTACTTCATCTCCCGGCCACTTGAGAAAAGGGAGAACATAATAGATCAATAGAATAGTTAGAATAATTATTAGAAATCCTTGGCAACACCAAAGGCATGTGCATGTTATACCTATATTGGGATGAGTAATGCTTTAGATGTAAACAGATCTCATAAAAGTAAATCCACAAATTGCCTGTAATTTAATGTGGTACGTTAGATTGTAAAATTACTTTATTATAAAGTAGATCTAACTTACTATACGAAAATATGTCAACAATTTGTGAGTTTATTTTATTTAAGATTTTTTTTATGATTGTAACACTTCTCATAATGGTGTGTGGCTACCGTACTAGCGCATGCAATGGTACTGGTTAGCGGTTCTAATAGCTTGAAGATTTGGGGACTAGGGAGTTTAGTGGACTGCTATGTGAACAGTGAAGCTGGACCAGAAGGTACGTAATAGATCGAGACATTTCCAATCTAAAGTGAAAGATATTCTTTATTGTTTTTTATTTGTTTGTTTGTTTAAGAGATGGATGAGGGAATTTTTTAGAGAGACGGGGCTGAAAAAGATGGCGTATTTATTTCACATGCAACTTGCATGTTGCATTGACAATAATGTATGCAGTACTTGAGACTAAAATAGCTTAGGGCCGTATATATATATATATAGCATATATATGGCCGTTTTCGATCGTATTATAAATTGCATGAGACAGACAGGCATTCAGCTATTCATAACTATCTGATCATCATGAAATGAGACAGCTATTTCGGATATTGTATAAAATGGATTGATAATCAAACGCATTAATATTATACGTACGTCATTCTCTAAAAAAAGAAATCCTTCAGTCATTCATGCACACAGCTAAAATAGCTGTTCTGGTGATAAATTTGAACATATCTATATATTATTGCCTGTAAGATCAAGCAGCACGCGTACGTTGCTTATGTGAGATTCATGAAAACTCTCTCTTTCTTACTCTCTACCCAGCTTCTAATTAATTAATTCTATGTCTATATAGGTTGGAAATATCCTTAAAACAAGATTTACGCTCTGTTTGGATGTTGGAACGTATTGAGATCAACTGATCAATTTAGCCTAATTTTAAGCTGAGTCTAACATTTAAACATCTAATTTTTAAATTACTAAACATCACTCAACTCAAAACATTTTTACATATGAGACCCACAATTTTTTTCAACTCAACACCTTTTTACATGTAGGACTCACAATTTTTTTCAACTTTTCATAAATAAGTCTAAACTCATCTTAATAATTAACATCTAAATAAATCTAAACTCATTTAATTAACATCCAAATAAATCTAAACTCATCTTAGGTGGGCCCAACAAAACTCATTCCACCATCTTAACTCATTACTATTCCTAAAAAATTTGATACATCTTCACTCAGCTCAACATTCAAACAAGACCTTAAATATCTTGTTTGATCAGGATGCGTGTTTCCCGCCTGTCTAGCGAGTTAATTTGCTTGACCGAGATGTTTTATGCATGCGTGTCTAGCCATAGTCTAGTTTCAGCCCTCACTAGACCATATGTCCCACGATACATCTAGCAAGATCTTTATTAAACCCTTGATCAACCGTGCATATCGCAAAAGTCCAGCGAAGTGTCGTATTCTTTAATTTTTAACTCAATTTCGAACCAAAACTTAATTACCCAAATCACTCACAATTCAATTGTATTAAGGGCTTGTTTGAAAATAGATCTCATATCAAAATTTTCATTTTATCTTATCTTATCTCCTTTCTAAACATAATTCAAATACAAAATTTTCAAACTAATCATTAAAACTTTTTTCAAATTAATCCTTACAACTTTTCTAAACTTTCAAATAAAAAATAAAAAACAATTCAACTTTTTCAAATTCTCAAACAAAAATAATATTATAAAACTATATTCTAACAATATTTTGATTTTATAATATTTTTTATTCAAATTTTTCTCTTTCTTTTTCCAAAATCCAAAAAAAATATTCAACTCAAACTATCTTACTACTATTCACAAATTATCTTATAACTATTATTTACAAAATTTTCATTTCATCTTACTCTTCAAATGAGCCCTAAGTTTTATTATTAGAATATGTTAAAACATTATTTGTTTACACCTATGTACCCTTCAATACTATGCAGTACTATACGGCATGTAGCTTGATCCAACCAAAGAGATCATATGTAGTTTAAGAGATACAATATCACTACAAGAAAAATGAGTATTTATGACGAGTTGTTTGTTACGGAAATAATTATTTGTAACGGAAATATACTCATTTTGATAAGAAATAGTCATTTTAGCATAAAATAACTAACTACAAATAAGTAATTTTCTTGTAATAAATTAATAATAATTAGATAAGTAAATACTCGAAAAAAATGTGTACGTACATTGATCTTGATGATAGGTATTTATGTCATGAATGAAGAGGTCCCTATATATATATATATAAATAGTTTGCATGAGTAGCAGTACTTCATGATGAGATACACATGATACTCTTAAACTTTAAATATTGTCTGATTGAGAAATCCGAAGTATGGAATAATTAATAATTCTACCAGTAAATATATATTATCAGAAAGAAAAATAATTTGTACAACATCTAAAGAGACAAACTTTATGTAAGGCCTTATAAAAAAGTTGTCTCTTTATGTAAGGCCTTGTAAAAAAGTAAACCTATCTTAAAAAGGTACAAATGACTTGTATGGAACTTGTATCTAACATTACAATATATATATATATATATATCTATGAAAAGCATGACTAGATTCCGTGAGCGGTTGATCAGAAATGTCTGGGAGAAGAAAAATGTTGGAACTAGACGAGCGGGGTAGGCGCCACGCACACGTGTGCTGATGTGGCAAAATGGAAACGCACCGTTTTGAGTTGAATGTGTTTTCTCTTCCAAACTTTCCCCCGGTAGCCTCATTTCTCATTTTTCACATTTCCCTCTGGTGCGATTTCTTTCCAGCCCTTCCCTCCCTTTCACATTTCCCTCTTTGCAATTTTTTTCCAGCCAGTCTTCATCTTCTGGAAAGAGCCCCTTCCCTTTCATCCCGAAAAACCCTAACTTTCAAAGTTTCGGCACGCAGCTCCATTTCCGACGTTTGCTACCACAAATCCGAGGTCCTATAATCTAAATGGGTATATTTTCTATTAACATCCCATAATTTCGTCTTAGGATTTTGTTATCTACGAAATGTGTGATTTTTATTAGGGTTCGATCTACAAACTGTTAGGGTTTGTTAGGCTCTTTCTCTTTGTATTAATTTTCATGCTTTGGTTTGAAGTTTAAAATAGATATCTATTTTCTTTCTATTACCAAGAAACGTGAAGATTTTTAGGAGTTGGCAATCTAGCTTATTGTGTATGTTATTTTATGATTAAGAGTTAATTGTCGGACAACCTGAGGTTTTAAATTTTTTTTTTTTTTTTGGGTGAGTGTTTGGTTTGAAAAGTTTGAGCTTGGTTTGTAAGGGCTTTGTTTGTTTGGGTTTGCCTTGTATTACTACTTTGTGTTTATGGTCTCTTTCAGTAGTTGCAGTTTGGTAAGCTGTAAAAGTAGCTGCCAATTTTGTCATGATATTTGACTCACTAGCTTTTCAGGCTTATGCTCTTTCTTGACGTGCTTGTCTAGGTGCTTGAAAATCTTGATAAGCTATTTTGTTTTGTTTATCCATGGAAAGGAAAAGAATAATTGATATGTTTCCTTTCCATATCAAAACTTGTAGTTGTCAACCTCCTTAACTTCTCCACAATCTAGCTTATTGTGTATGTTATTTTAGAAGCTTCTCCACAATTGTCCTTGCATATAAAAAAAGATAAGTAAGAGTTATAGCTGATTTTTTTTTTGTAGTTGTAGTTTCTAACAGATTTGTCTAATGCATTTTATTCCCATAGTTATGCACCTGGTCAACAACAATATAACATTTTTCGGTATACACTATAGTGTATACGGACAACCTGTGGTGTTAAATATTTTTTTTTTTTTTTTTTTGTAGTTGCAGCTTCTAACAAATTTGTTTCATGCATTTTATGACCATAGTAATGCACCTGGCCAACAACAGTATAACATTTTTTGGTATACACTATAGTGTATACAGACAACCTGTGGTTTAAAATTTTTTTGTTTTTATTGGGTGAGTGTTTGGTTTGAAAAGTTTGAGCTTGGTTTGTAAGGGTTTTGTTTGTTTGGGTTTGCCTTATATAAGTAAGAGTAAAGCTAATTGTTTTTGTAGTTGCAGCTTCTAACAAATTGTTTAATGTATGTTATGCCTATAGTCATGCATTTCTAACAAGGAAGATACTTGCCCCTGGCAGGTCCAGGTGGAAGGCAAGTACATATTGATAAAACTATGATCAATAGTATATGTGTTACAGTTTTTCTAGTGATCATGCTTGGACTATTGATAAAATTGTTACATTCGACAATTATTCAATTTTATGTTTTTTCCCCTTATTTTCAAATATAATTCGTATTGAAGACAGCCCATGTACTCGGTCTGTTTAACTTCATTACAATTTGATTTTAATCTTAATCTTAATAGTGGTGAAATTTGCATCCGGTTTTCTCATAAGAGAGATTACCTTTTAACGTGTGATGCTTGTTGTATAAACCGCTGATATGTTTGCCTTTCTATTGTGATTTTGGTTCATGTTAGAATGTCCTCATCATCACTGTCTTCTTCAACGTCAGCGAAACCATTGTACTTTTGTAATATTGAAGCTACATTGAGATGCTCAACTACTAAAAGAATAAAGAAATCCAGGACGACCCTTCTTAGGGTGTCCAAAGTACAACACAAAGGTAACTCGTACCAATGTTTTAAGTTTCGTACTGTACCGGCCGGTACAGCCAGTATTTTTCGTACCGGCCACCGGTTCGGTACAGGTACACTACCTGTTTCGTACCGGTTTAAATACAGGCCATACCGGCCGGTACCGACCGTTTCGGCCGATATTTCAGTCTATACTGGCCTGTGTACCGGCCGATATTTCTACCCTTATTTTTTTTTCATTTTTTCAAACTACAAGCTCATTTTTTGACCCCCAATTCAGACTAGACTATTTATAATTTATATATCTATGTATTTATGTATAATTTATTCATATATAGACTATTATTTTGAAATATAATTTATATATATACATTTATATATATAATTTATTTATATATCGACTATCTTGAAACGGTACACGAAACGGTACCGGTACCGAAATATTTCGTTCCAGTGCCTTCACTGTTACGGCATCCGCTACGGTATTCAAAACATTGACTAGTACTCTTGTAATGTAACTTGAAATAATATATTGATTGCCTATTACGTACATCTAACACTTTTTTATACGTACTGTGTTACGCATCAGCCCCTGTTCACGGCTAATGCGTAGCACACCTAATGTGTCTAACTTCTTATTCTTTTTTTTTTTTTTTTTGTGTAGAATGCACCACCTTCTTCCTCACCTCTCTCACATCACCTCTCTCTCTCTTCCTCTCTCTCATCAGCTCACTCTCCACTCTCTCTCTCAACCCTCATCGTCTCTCTCTCTGGTCGGGTCTCTCTCTCTCCTCGATCTCTCTCACATCATCTCTCTCTCATCAACTCTTTCTCTCTCATCAACCCTCTCTTTCTCCTCGACTCTCTCTCTCTCTCATCAACCCTCTCTCTCTTCATCTCGGCTCTCTCTCATCCTCTACTCTCTCTCTCTCCTCTCGCTCTCTCTCATCCTCTCTCTCCTCGACTCTCTCTCCTCAACTCTCTCTCTCGCTGCCCTCTCTCTCTCATCTGGGGGAAATTTTGAAAGAAAAAAAAAAAGACAAATGAATAATTTCAAATGAGAATCGTGTGATGGGGAGGGTGCCACGTTAGGTGTGTAAAATGGCTGACGCGCACAGGAACTGATGCAAAGACTTTTTCTTTTTATATATATGTGTTAAATATTAGCGATTACCATATTGCAAATATTTCAAGTGGACTGATAGTAATCAATGCATAGAGTCGGATCTACAAGAAATACAAAATGAACTCTTAAGGAAGGAGGAAGGGATCGAGAAGAGACTCATCGATGTTGAAAGGATACTGATTCAGCTCCGTAAAATAGTGGATGATATCGAGATACAAGATGCTATCCAGTAGAAATGAGGAGATTCGAATAAAGGAGTTGGTCCTTCTTGAGAGAGAAGCTCTCCTAAAGCGTTCACGCATGCTACCTCAGTTGTATTAGGGTTTTGTGATAGTTATTTGTTGTTACTTGGTGAAGTGGCAGTGGTTTATGTTACAAATCATAGTCTGAATTTGTAGTTTAAATGTTATAAAATAGGTTAGTGAAGTTTAGAGAACTGAATTTGTAGTTTAAGTGTTATAAAATAGCACTTGGGGAGCTGATTTTGATTTGTATATTATTACCATCATCTGCAAAGGAACCAGTTTCAGCATACCTATCTGGCCATATTTGCATGGGCAATTTTTTTTTTTTTTTTTTTTTATAGGTACAAAATCTGCATAGACAATAACTAATTGATGGCCCCAAAAACATGTATACGCAGCAGCCTAAAAGTAGTACCCCTGTGGTTGTGGTCTTAGGATTTTCCCACATTTAAACCTCCCAAATTCGGTAACAAATAAACAAGTATGCTACTGCAGTAAAATATTTTCAAAATTTTTGCATTATGTTCTTACCTTCTCTTGTCAGGAACTTTCCCCATCCCTGTAAAATACTTGAAGCATGACACATTTAACTGGGTACAACACTGTGAGATCTCTAATACCATGCAGTGCCAGCATGGGATCTCTAACTAATGTTACATGCATCTAACGGGGTGCATCATCACAATAACTAAAAAATGTACATATAACTTGCAAGTTGCATCTTTCTTCCCACAAAAATAAATTCCAATCTTCCCATTAAAATCAAGGTTTCTTCCCACAAAAGAAATTACACACATTTAATAAAAACTTGCAAGTTGCATCTGGCCTTCACACAAAAATAAATTACAATTTGAAACTCGCAAGCTTTCTTCCCAAAAAAATAGCTTAGAGAAACTATAACTTGCCCCACCTTGCTTTCTTCCCACATAAATAATTACAACTACAACTTGTGCCATTCTTTCTTCCCACTAAAATATATTTACAAAAACTACAACTTGCAATAATTCCTCCAAAATAATTACAAAACATATCACTTGACAAGCTTGCTTCCCACAAATAATTAGAAAAACTGGGTCTTCCCATGATTTCTTCGTCCAACCATATTACAAACTAGTTCAACCATATCATTGCACCGGTTGTGATCCATCCAACCCAGGTTGCAAAGGTTGTGATCCGGACACTCCAAGTTCCATCTATAAAGAATAAATACTCACAATCTTATTAATGTGACATCAATATGACTATTAAAAATATCAAAAGTTTAGAAATATTATACTTTCTTGAAATAACCCACATGAACACTTAATATCGCAGTCTTTCTCTTTAAAGTCCACATAATATTTAACATGTTTCGTGAACTCTCAACACGAATTTCATCTTCTACCAGTAGAGATGGATCCATATCGAGCACATCCATAACTTGCTGCTGAACTTCCCTAAATTTTACATTGGTGTACAATTCTTGGAATCTCTTTTCGATTGGAGATCCAGATATGCATGGAATTATAACGCTAAATTGAGTGGAAGTTCAAGCTGATTTCATTCTCAATTTTTTTCCTCAAGACATTGTCAAACTGGTCAACAAACTTCTTCAAGTTTGTCTTTGCATGAACATATCCGTCAAAAAATGCATTCATGCTCTCACTCCGCTGTGTTGTAGTCATGCCAGCCTAAAAATACTCATTTAGAAATACTGGTACCCAATGTGTGCGCTCTGCATACAAACTTTGCAACCAAACATTTTCTTGCAAGCTATACGTGCTAATTAACTCTTCCCACGATTTCTCAAACTCTTCAATAGTTTGAGTATCATACACACATTTCATCAACTGGATTTTCAAGCCACTTTTGTAGGCACGTGGGAGCCAAGCTTCTCGGACACTTTTCTCAGTATATGCTAGAGGCAAAATCTATGTCAGTTATTTGGAAATACAAGAGCAATTGCATTTTTCATTGCTCTGTCTTGGTCAGTAATAATAGCTGGCGGGGCTATACCATCCATACACTGGAGCCAGGTCTAAAATAACCATGTAAAAATCTTTGTGTCCTCACTAGAAAGTAATCCTGCTCCCAAGAGAATCGATTGCCCATGATGGTTTACACCAACAAAGGATGCAAAGGGCATCCCATATCTGTTTGTCAAGTACGTGGTGTCAAATGTTACCACATCACCAAAATCTTGATAAGTTACCCTACTACGTGGATTTGCCTAAAAGACATTCTTTAATCGCCCATCATCATCTAAATCCATCAAGGCAAAAAATCCTGGATTCTTGTACTGCATTCTACAAAAATAGTCTCGTAGCGTGCCAGCACCACCTACTCCAAGTCATAAATGTCTTGCCTTATCGATGTAATTGCAACAGTCTTTTTCTAAAAATTGGAGGTTTTCAAATCCTCCCGCGCCTACAACAAGAGATCCGAAAATCTTGTTCATTCGAATCTCAGCCAGGTCGTTAGTATCTAGTACCCTTTTTACGGTCTCACTAACTTCACAATTACATCGAAAGAAGCGGGATTTCTGTGGACTCAACCCGTGATTGTGGGTATTATGATCTATGGTTAACCGCATATTTCCCTCAACTTTTAAGGCATTAATCATTGCCTTACAGTCAGTCTTTCTTGTCGGGCGTGGTTTGACGACATTCATTGTCCTATTCCAAGCTTTTCCCCTACGGGCACAACCAAGAGTGACATATTTGACACTCCCTTCGTCATCCCTTTCACTCCTTTGTGTCATGGATCCAAACCCACATTTCTTAGCACATAGCTTATAAGCTCATTAATTCCTCTAAAGAATCAAACTCCATCCCCGCTTTTGGCTCCTCAATCATATCACCATCATCCATTCGGTCTAACGGATGTGTCTCAGCAATGCCATCGCCAGTTTCCCCTGAATCTGGCCTATCCTCTTCACCTTGTTCATGAACCCTAGAAAAGGAACATGGCACTTCAGTTTCCCTACATCCAGGTGTATCCTCTTGGAATCTTTCGATCGTTCCGAAGCTTGTAATCATGGGAGGAGTCGGAGGTCTCATCCCATATTGAAATGGGTAACCAGTATTCTGCTAAAAAAGAAAGTAATTAAACTTCCAAAAAATAGGAGAAAAAAAAAAAACAACGAAGTTGCATCACCATCTGAATGTTGCTTGGACATTGGTATGCATTTGGATATGGGATAAAAGCCGGTGACCATGCAAGTCCTGGTCCGTAACCATGCATGTAATTTGGAAAGTTTGAAATAGTTGTTGGGATGTCCTAACATAACAATAATAATGATAATTAGCAAGTATGAGGTTGACAAACTCTTAACAAATATTAAGAATCATATAACATACTACGATTTGAGCAGCATGGTGTTGAGAGAGATGGGTTTTCTTTTTCTTTTTCCATGCCGTCATGCTGCATTAAAAAAAAAGATTGTACAACCATTTTTATAGGAGTAAAATAGTTCAAAGAATTCAACATGTTTGAAAAATAGCGGCTTTTTTAAAGTTTTAGCAACAATTCAAATATTTTCTTGATGTTAATGCTTGATGTGTGTCCCCTTAATTAGCATATCAAAAACTGACGGAAATCATTCAAGTTTACATGAATACACGTTGGTTGTTTTAACACACATCAATACTATTTTAAGCTATATATATATATGTTTACCAGAATAGCCTCCCTCCATATATATATATATATATAGTATAGCAGCTTCGTCATAACATGCATGCACAAATTTCTCTTTGTTTTTTTTTTTTTAAGAAAGAAAAAAGGAAAGAACACAACAAATTAAACCAATCCTAGTATTATTAGCATAGTGTTGGAAATATCTCTCCACTATCAGAGTAAAAGAGAGTGCAATTTGATGAATGATTAAAGCTATCTGATCCAAACACCCTTTTTTCCTTTTTCCTTTGAGCTCGTATGCAGAGGTTCTTCTTTTGACTCATACAACGGACAAGATCACTGTACTACGGCATGCAGTATGTCATATATGCAAATCAAGTGCTTCTATTTTGTGTTCCCTAAATGAAAATTAATTAGTACCACTTTTTTGTACATTCTTCAAAAAAAAAAGTGTGTTTTTTTAATTTGTCCAGTAATGAACTCATGAGCTCTACGAACATTAAGAATTAGTACTACTTCTAATCTTTCTAATTGTTTTAGTTTATGCTCCACCAAGAGTGCTGGAAGAATTCTTCCTCAAAATTCAACATATGATTGGAAGAACTCAGCTAGCTCCGGCCTTCATGTTCAAATACTTGCTGCATAATTTCACTGGCCTGTATTTTTCGTATTCTACATCACTGCACTAATAACTAGTTCTTATTGGCTAAAGTTAAAAAAATGAAAAGATTATCTGAGCCACAATAAAGGAAAATGATGGAAAAAAATATATATATATATATAACACTTAGTGCTTTTGTTTTGAGAAACCGAAACCCCTTGTTGCACAATTTTAGACATGTTTTCAAGCTTGAAAACAGAGCTTCAAGATAGAGAAAATTCATCCAATACATTCAAAGCACAATCCAAACTGTGATTTCTTACCACACAGTGAAGAAGAAGACGAAGACCTACACTGTAGAGTACTACGAAGAAGAAGACAAAGACCCACACCATGATTTTTTTAGTTTATTTACAGATGACGATGCCTAAGGCTAAACTCAAAAGAATATTTCGGAAGAAAATGGTCGATGCCGACGATGATTCCCAGTATTTTTCCCACTTTCTTTCAACAATCAAACCCACATGAAAGTTTTTCTCACTTTTTCCGGACGGCCAATCTCAGAACATTTTGGAAGCAAAAAGTAAATTGAAGAAGAAGCTAGCTTATTTCCAGTTTCCTACATTCCTCTTCTTCTTTGTTTTTTTCTTTTTCTTTTTCATTTTAATTGACGTGGCAAATAGAACTATTATTTTAAGTGCCGACTGTGCGCCGTTTGCAACCCCCGACTGTCCCTAGAAGTATTACTGCGAGAAATGATATCCTTAGCTCTTCTATAGTATAAATTTTTAATAAAATAATATTTTTTAAAATATTTATTTTAGTTTTAATTTTGATTTGATGTGTTTAAAATTTAAAAAAAAAAAATTATTTTATTAAAAAATTGTGAAAAAATTATAAATGGGTGGTATGGCTATCATTGCTCAATGTCTGATCTTGTGTGGAAACCTCGATCGAGCCCCCGCCTGCCTACCTAATTAATGAATAATGTTTGTGTGTTGGCTTTTGGTCCATGCATGCACCACTTTCAGCCAGATGATAAAAGGGATCAGAGCCCAATACAGATCCTCAAAATTAAGGCCATAGCCCAAGCTTGATATAAAGTACGTACTACTATTTCAAATCCAACTACATTACCGTTAGGTTTGAAAGTTTTTTCAAATATAAAATTTTTATTTTATCTCATCATTATAATTTTTTCAAATTCTTATATAAAATATATTAAATATTTCATTTTTTCAAATCTCAATTCAACTTTTTTAAATCTCAAAATAATAATAATAATATTAAAAAATAATATTTTATTCAATTTTTAACTTTTATCTAAAACTAAAAATGCTCATCTCAATATCCAAACCTAACCTAACTCTTTAGGGTTACAAAGTCAAACAATTAATCCCTAGCCTTGTACCAGATCATATATCCATACGGTTTAATGAGTTAAAAGTTCATTCATGGAGTGAGCTAGCTACATGCATCACGTTAGCATATATAGCCTCTTTATCTCTTTAGAAAACCTTGTTCATCACGTGAGCTAGCTCCTACGGCGTGGACACATGTCTACCAACCACGTCATCAATCAGTTAATCAGATAAATAATATATTTCATAAAAGAAAAATAACATTTACGCATAAATAAATTAAGAAACAATATCACTAAAAAATAAAAATTGAAAATAGGTGGTTAGTTGCAGGCCGGTGGTAATGAGCCGCTTGTGGGGTAGTTGGCAATGGCCCGCGCGGTGGTTCATGACCACCTTGTAGAAAAGCTTCATTCAATTTTCTTAATTTCTCTTTTAATCATAGGGCTCAAAAATTTTGTACAACTTTGTCTTTGACTCCAATCAACCCTCTTAAGCTCTCTTCCATTTCCTCACTCATGTACATGCTCTCTTTCGACTAAACAACTTTCACAAAAATAAATATAAAAAAAAAAAAACCCTAAAAATCTCTTTAAAATAAATTAAAGGATTCCACCATTTTTTTGGACTCATTATATATATAAATATTTTTATATATATATTTATAAATTTTAAATCGAGCTTAATTATGTAGTATCACTACAAGAAATAAGGCATTTTATGGCGATTTTGTATCTGTTGGAAATAAAATTATATGTATATATCAGTATCCTTATATAATAATTCTAATTAACTCTATAAATCAAGATAAAACATTAAATTAAGGGATCTATTTCTCCTTCTCAAGTATTTTCATTGTCCAAATCCTCCAATCCAATCAAAGCTTTAAGGGGAAGGAAAATAAAACCAAGCCTAGAAATAAGAATTGAAAAGTCTATGACTTACCAGTCCAATTTGTTTAGCTCTAAAAAGCCCAACTTCAAACTGTCTTTGGACCGACACATGATTTTTGCCCAAATCTGAGTCAAAGCCCAAACCCAGTCTAATTGCCTCCTCCCTCCCATGAGATCAGGTAACCAACCCTTTTGAATTTCAACTATTAAAATTAGTTTTAAATATTAATCAAAATTATGGGAACAACTTAATTTTAAATTAATCTTAGAGCATGTTATTAAGGTTAAAATTATATATATAAATATATAATATATATTTATGTAACAAAAATTCACTCAACTCAGGTTGGGATTGTTTGAGTCGTTGAAGTTGCCATGAAAAAAAAAGGAAAAAAAAATACATTTAATAATTTTGTAAGTATATTGATGGGTTGGATTTTTTTATTATTTATGACACATGATATTATATGCTTAGTGAAATAAATGATAAAAAAGCGAAACTGAGTAAAGAATAGATTTTGAGGTTTATCCTACTATGCTTACCCAATTCGGGGTATCTAATCCAAGTTTTTTTTAATAGGCAAGATAAATAGTAGCATTAAAATAAATAAATAAATCGTATAAATGGGGAAGGGGAACCCTATCAAACAAACACCCTAATAGGTTAATGCAGATTAAGAAATATAAAACAAATAAACGAGAAATGGCTACAGAGTTCCAGTCGCACGTTTATTGGCATTTAGCTAAGAAGATGTCACCAGACTCGCCACTCTAGTGATTTTTAGCACAATCTAGTGTGGAATTGTTATAAGGTGTGCTCTATAAGATCTCAGTTGAGGTAGATGTTAAAGAAGACGGATTATGTTTGGATATTGAGATGAGAATTTTTAGTTTGAGATGAAAGTTAAAAATTGAATAAAATATTATTTTTTAATATTATTATTGTTTTGAGATTTGAAAAAGTTGAATTGTTTATTATATGTTATGTGGAATTTGAAAAAATTGTAATGATGAAATAAGATAAGATGAGAATTTTTTGTTTGAAAAAATTTCCAAATCTAAGTTCACTTGCAGGATAGTAGGATATCATACATATTAGAGGTGCAACCTGAACTCCCCAACGGGGTTACTTGCGTGTCACACCCTGCCTTGAGTCTGCATGCTAGAGGGCGGATTGGTCCCCTAGTCCATCCACCCCTACTCACCAAACAAAAAATCACCAATTGGCAACCCAGATTCATAATCAACCACCAAAAACTATATACCAACCAAACAAAAACCAAGATCATAATCAACCACCAACTAGATAAAAACCAACAGCAATGGCTCAGTGAACAAATACCAACCAAAGAGAGAGATATATACCGACTGAGGGCAACGAAGAAAGGGAGAGAGAGACCATGACGACGATGCCATAAAATACTAAACTAGAGGTTGAGAGATAAGAGAGGAAAGAGAGAGAAACACATGAGGAGATGGGGGAATTCGGGAAGGGCTGAGGGGGATTTTATTCATAACCCTATATCAAAACAATGTCATTCTATTAAAGAAGTTTTTTTTTAATATATATATACTAATATATGCGGGCGGGTCTTGGGCCAGCCCAGTCCCCACTCTATGCTCAGGTGCCTGGCATCTAACGGGTGGGGGTGCCGGGCCACCCAAGAAGGGGCTAGCCAATGGAGAGTGGGAGGACAAGGTGTTGGCCTTGCCACCCACCCTAAATATATATCCACTTGTAGGGGTGGATAAAAACTAAAAACTAATTTTTTTATAGAATTATCTTTACAAACACTTGGAAAATAATTTTTTATTATTTCTGAAAATTTTGGGAGCTTAAGCCATGTAGTTTTCCACTGGCCCTTTGAACTCTCTCCAAATACTGTCCAATTCTAAAACAAAATTCCATTGTGTTAATCACTTCTCCATTGATTTGAGAAAATGCAGAAAACATTAGTGTTAAGAACGTGTTCCACGATCTGTTGGAATCCACTACTTACAATAAATAGAGATGGTGGCCAGCCTGATGCACTTCGATGCCTAAGTCAGCGATATGCAGAATAAGTTATCACCAAGATAGTGATCAAGATGAATTGTGTTACCTGAACATGCTACCTGGTTCTTGTATATATAGGCATAAGTGATTATTGATAGACACTAATGATGACCATCTCGTTCGGTCTTATCTTCATGTTCTTTTGACTTGATGCACAATCCAAGTAAGTTGGATTCATGGGTCAATTATCCATCCCACCTTATATGGTGGTTTCAAGATGGGGTCCTACAGGTCTTTAAGACCCTCATTGACTTGATCCCTACCATCTGTTAGACTGGGCCTCTAAATTGGGCTTTTTCCTTATTAAGGGCTAAACGAGTCCTTCCAACTATTCCACTAATTCCCTTTGCGTGGATGCAAAGGAATTAATTCATTGACAATGTTACCCTGCTTGTTGGCTGACCTACCTCAGATGTGGGCTATAACGGCTAAATCTGCACAAATGTGGCGATTATCTAGTGGGCGCCTGACTGACGCCCTTTCTAAGTGGGAATCTAGTGAACACCTGGCGGTTCATTTTCTTGGGCCTTGTAGATTTCAAGCGTTTGTAATCTTTTCATGACACATATCACTCTTACTTACCCTACCTCTCATTTCCATTACATCAATAGATCAAGCAATGATGATGTTGTCAGCCCCCCTAATTTCCTTTGCTCGATTGTGTAACCGTCGCTCCGTTACTCCTTCATAATCACCCTTCCGCTATCATTAATTTCCCTTTCTTCACATTTGCTCACTTTCTCTCTTACCCGCATCCTCTTGTGTCTTCTTTCTTCTTCGCTAGTTGTGCAAACCTAGCCGTCATTGACAATGGCCTAGTAAAGCTCTTCACGACTTTCGCTTCAAGACACCCCTTCTTCAGCCCCAGAATCTTCCACTCAGAGGGACGTTCCTTGCTTCGAAAGTGTTGACTGGCATTCCGTACTCACCACCAAGGATCTCACCAAGATGAGGAACTCTGATAGGATCCCTGAGTCTGTGGTTCTTGAACTCCCCTATCTGGGTGCAGTCAACGAAGAGGGCTTCGTCGAGAAGGTAACCCTACTAGCCTGCGCTTTTGTGCATGGTTTAACACTTCCTTCATCCGCCCCGTGCGCGACGTTCTTGACTTGTTGAAGTTGATGCCTGCTCAACTTCACTCTCACGCTTGGATAGTTATTTTGTGTAGCTGTATTGTTTGGTGGATGGTTTTGGAACCAGACAAGGAAGAGTACCCCGATTTGACCGCCCAAGAGTGCTTAACAGTTTATTCAATCAGGGACTTACTGGGTAACATTTGCAATTTCCACACACGTTCTGGACGTCTAACACGAAGTCTTACCACTCTAATGCCAAACAATGGCAAAAGAAATTCATTTTCTTTCTGGTCAAGACTGGTGATTTCCTAGCAGTGAACCTCAAAGGGGTGAATTCCCTGTTAGCACCAATTGGAGTAGAGTACCCGATGACAAAGTAGTGGTTGCCACTCTGTTGGAGTGAGGGCAAGCTCGTGTTGACATAGTCCTTGCTTGGGTTTAGGAGAACGAGGATGCCATTTGGACCGAACCCTCTTGACCCCCTCCAATATTGACCGCTTCCTAATCATGCCTAATTGCTTAGGTGTGAAAGGTCGTTTATTTTTTGTTAAAGCGGTGGTACCTCCTGAGAAGAGGTCTGCCCCTTCACCACCTAAGAAACAAACAAATGCTCCCATTCGGAGTGGTTTGCAACCCAAAAGGGAGAAGATGCCATTTGTCATGGGTGTTGTAATAGGCCCGAGCCACCCTCTCCTCAAAGTCAAAGTGGCACCAAGGTTCCTAGTTGTGCTGCGAAGCCCCTTCTCCACTTCTTGTCGCTAGACCATCACCATCACGTCGGACTTCTCCTGGCCTCAACAACCTTGACGTTGATGGGCCAAGCGCTTAATGACTTGGCCACCTCTTTTGATTTCGACCTCCCTTCTCGGGAGTTTGGTGACTTGTCACACTCACCTTCCTTTGAGCTCCCCTCAATATCTCCCACTTGCATGGGGAAGTCAGGGAAGATGAAGAGACATACATCTGTGCTACCTTCAAGTTACGCCTTGGCGCGCTTAGGTACTACCCCACCGATAGCTGGTGAGGATCAAGGCGACCATCAGGGCGAAGATCAGAGTGAAGATCAAGGCGAAGACTAAGGAGAGTTAGCCACCCCTGGCCCTCATAAGGATCACGGTGAGAGAGAAGACACCTCAGGCTCCCTGCCTACTACAGTCTCCGGGGGCGAGACCCCACCCATTGAGTTGGATGCAAGCAGGGAGCGGGTGTCTATCCCTTCTCCCTTCGACCCAACCTTTGGGGGCGAAGGAGAATCTTCCCCTCGTGAAGGCAGTCATCCTTCTAAGGGTGACGGGGGTGAGAAAGAGCTTGCTCTCCAATCTGAGGTGGTGGAGCCTATTCATTCTATCAAGGAGATTGACTATTCTCCCATGGGTGGGACCTATGCTGGCTTCGTCACCCCAGGCTCTTATTCCCTTAGGTCCCAACACGGCCCAACTCCGAGTGGAGGGGCGTGCAAGTCCTTTATGCTTCCTTATGAGAGAGTCTATCAAGGACATGGTTAGTGAAGAACGAGGTTTTCGTTCACCGGTATGACCTATCATCTTCTTGCCTCTCTCTCTCTCTCTCTCTCTCTCTCTCTCTCTCTCTCTCCTTTGTCTTTTTCACATGTCTGTACATTGGTTGTTACAGGGCGTAGATGCTCTGGACGTTTGGATCGTTACGGGTCAAGCTAAAATTGAAAAAAAGGTTCGGTCAAGAAATGTTTTCTCGTTCTGAACAAAAAGAGAGTTTGAACAGCGGAAGGCTGAGAATGGTGAACCAGAGATCCTCCTTGAGCAAGCAAATGGTTATGCCTACTCACTGGTGGGCAACATAGAAATTCTCTCCTAGGAGATGTTTAGGCTTTGAAATGAGCTCATAAGGGCATGTAAGGTTAATGCCTAAAATGGTTTCGAGTTGACATTGTTGAAGTCAGAGAGGGAGGGCCCAGTTGTCTGGTCCTCAAGAGGACTTGGCTTCTGCCCAAAGGGAAATGGCGATTGCTAAACAACGTTGCTATGAGCTGCCAAAGACGGTTGGTGGCATGTTAGCCTTGAGCTCTTTGAAGTACGAGGGGCTTTAGATGAGCTCTCCCAAAGGCATGATGCAATGAAGAAAGACCAGGAGTCGGCAGAGAAGAATCGATAGAAACTGAACGACACCTTGTTGCATCTTGATGCTAAGGTCAAGAAACTGGACCAACGAGTGTTGAAGTTGGAATCGACATTGGCCTTTTATCAAGAGGAGCTTGTTCATTGTCCCTTCAGCTCACGGCGGCTAGGTTTGTCCGCGATCGTGCCTTTGGATATGGCTATAGGGCTAGCATGGCACAACTCAGGTCCTTCTTATTGGCAAACCCTTGTCCTAACCTTAGGAAACTAGGTCTTGAGACGTTAAAGCTTGACCTTGTTTCCCACCAGTTCGTTGACGCACTAGGGCATGACAAAATGCCTGACGCCTTCTCCGCTACAACCTCTATGGTTGTAGACTCTACTACTCCTCTTCCTAGGATTTTGTTGTATTATTTGTGTTTGCTATTGTTACTGGACATTGTTTTGAATAGTTTATTGGACGTTCATATACTTTTGTAATCCATGGACTTATCTATAAACTTTGGTTGTGAATCGTTGTATTAGTTTCGTTGTTGTTGCCTTTGTTTGGTTTTTTGCTGCTTGTCTTGACCTTGCTAACCAATAAGCGCTTAGTGCCTTTGAGGATCTGATAAGGCTGGTCGTGTTGCCAATTGCAAGGTGTTGCCAATGGATTTGGTTCTCAATGAGTCTTTGGGCTCGTATTTGGTGTTTGGAGGGTCGTGGGGTCTTCTGACCTATGCACCCTTTGGTTCACCTCAACTCTTTGGGCTCGCATTTGGTGTTTGAAGGGTTGCAGGATCTTCTGACCTCTGCGCCTTTTGGTTCACCAAGAGTCTTTGGGCTCCCATTATTGTGTTTAGAGGGTTGGGTGGTCTTCTGACCTCCACGCCCTTTGGTTCACTGTGAGTCTTTAGGCTTGCATTTGGTGTATGGAGCATCATGGGGCCTTCTGACTTCCGCACCCTTTGGGTCACCGCAAGTCTTTGGTCTCGCATTTGGTGTTTAAAGGGTCACAAGGCCTTCTCACCTCTGCATCCTTTGGTTCACCGCGAGTCTTTGGGCTCGCATTTGGTGTTTGGAGGGTCACGAGTCTTGTGACCTCCATTTCCTTTAGTTCACTGTGAGTCTTTGAACTTGCATTTAATGTTTGGAGGGTCGCGTGGTCTTCTGACCTTCAGGCTCTTTGATTCACCACGAGTCTTTGGGCTTGCATTTAGTGTTTGGAGCGTCGCAGGGTCTTTTGACGTCCGCCCCCTTTGGGTCATTGCAAGTCTTTAGGCTCGCATTTGGTGTTTGGAGGGTCACAAGGTCTTGCCTCTGCGCCCTTTGGTGCTCCTGGACACGCCTGTAAAGAAAGAAATAATCGCCTTTATTCATTATTCTTTGCTACCAGTCAACAATACATAATCAAGGATGAAATTTCTTCATATTCTTCACATTCCAGGGATGCTGCAATTCCTTTCCTTGGCCTTCTTTTAGTCAGTATGATTCTGATTGCTAGCTGGCGATTACAACGTATGGACTTTCCCAAAGGGGTCCAAGCTTTCCTTCATCCTTTGTCATTATCCTGATTTCCCTCAGTACTAGGTCGCCTGTCTTGAAGGTCTTGGGCTTGACCCTTTTATTGAAATAACTTTCCGTCTTTCTTTTGTTCAAGATCGTCTGGACCTCTACTTCTTCCTTTTCTTTGTCCAATAGGTTGAGATGCTCTTCTAGCACCTTGTTTTTCTATTGCGGTTAAAGTGCTAGGTGCGATAGGTGGGCAACCCAACTTCTACTAACTTCTACTTGGGACATCGCCTCACTCCCATATGCTAGAGCAAAGGGGGTTTCTCCAGTTGGGGTCTTTACTTGTCCATTCCTGAGGCTGCTCTTGCCAATCTATCCGCTACAACATTGTTTTCTTTGGATATTTACATAATATTGAAGTCTGAGAATCTATTGCGACTCTCCCATACTTGGTTCATATACTTTTTCAACTTCTCGCCTCTAGCGGCATACGTTCCCATTACTTGATTGATGAAAACTTGGGAATCTGCCTTTATTTCAACCTTAGTAGCCCCTAGTGCCCTCGCAAGGGAAAGTCCTGCTATCAACGCTTCATTTTGAACAAGAATTTTGCCATGTAAATGTACTCTCGCCTTTTTCGTCTATTATATGGACCCATATTCCCCTTCAAGCACAGCAAGAAGAGAGGTCGACGAACATTTGCCACGGCTTTCCAATTAGGGCGACAGTTACCTCTTGAGGGAAGCCACTGAATTTGTCGATGAAATATGCCAACACCTGCCCTTTCATTATGCCTCTTATCATGTAGTCAATATCGAATTCATTGAGCTTGATAGACCCGTTGACCAAACTACTTGAACAGTCGGGTTTCTATAGTATGCTCCTAAGAGGGTGCTCTATGAGTTCTTTAATGGGATGGGCCTGGAAGTATGATCGCAACCTTTTGGCGGCTACCTCTAAGGCAAATGCCAGCATCTTCATTCATGGGTACCTAGCCTCCTTACCTTGCAGTACTCAACTGGTATAACATACTAGCATTTGGACTTCTCCTTATTCTTTGCCCAGAGTCGCAGAGACGACATGAGGTGACACTACTAGATATACATATAGGATGTCTCCTGACTTATGCTACTTTAACAATAGCGGGTTGGACATAGCCCACCTTAACTTTTGGAACACAGGGTCACATTCTTCATTCCATGAGTGCACCTTATGCAGGACCTTGAAGAAGGGAAGAGATTTGTCTGTGGATCTAGACATGAATCTGTTCAGAGTTGCTACCCTTCCCGCCAGTCATTGAGTCTCACTTATGTTCCCTGGTGGTTTCCTATTTATGATGGCGTCTATCTTTTCAATGTTAGCTTCAATCCCTTTATCTGACACGATGAAACCCAATAACTTTCCTAAGTCTACGTCAAATGCACATTTCGTTGGATTCAACTTCATTCGATACTAGCGAAGTACTGTGAAAGATTCTTTTAGGTCTATCAGGTGCTAGGTGGGCTCTTTTCTCTTTACTAGCAAGTCGTCGACATACACCTACATGGATTGCTCGATATGCTTCTTTTACTAGCCTTTGATAGGTTGCCTCAACATTCTTTAAACCATAAGTCATGACCTAGTAGTAGTAATACCCCTTGTTTGTAATGAACGATGTCTTCTCTTCATCTACTGGGTTTATGCGAATTTGGTTGCACCGTAAGTAGGCATCTATAAATCTTAGCACGCAGTGCCCTGCCATGGAATCAACAATAACATGACCTATTGTAATAGGAAACTGTCCTTCGGGCAGACTTTGTTCAAGTCCTTGAAATCCACGCACATTTTTCACTTCCCAATTGCTTTCTTAACTAAGACGACATTGGATAGCCATTCGAGGGAGTGTGCTTCCTTGAAGAAGCTCGCAATGAGGAGGCGGTCTATATAGCTACGTACTTCTCTGTAATAAATGATCTCATTTTCTATTGAACTTTCTTGCACAAGGGGTCGACATATAATCTGTGCTCGATGACTGCGTTGTCAATACCTGGCATGTGTTCGTGGCTCCATGCAAACACATCCCTATGCTCGATTAGTAGTTACTTCAATGCCTCTCGGATGTCTCATGGGAGGTGTGTCCCCACTAGCATGGTTCTACCTGGCCGCCCTGGATATAACATTACTAACTCTAATGGCTCAACTACTTCTGCCTGCTGCAAGCTTTGTTTGTAACACCCCGTACTTTAGTGTATTTTAATTGAAAGACTATTTTAATTAATTTTAAGATTGGTTCTCTTGTTTTAAAAATTATGGGAGTTTTGTTATATTATTTTATAATATTTTTTAAGTTGTGAAAAGTATTTTTGATATGCTTTCTTGATATTAATTACTGTTTTGATTTAAATTAATCTTTAATTTAAATTAGTTTGTTTATGGGTTTTAAAATTATTATTGTTTTATTTAAGTTTTTCACTGCGTTTGAATTATTTTATTTTATTTATTGTTTTGAAATTCTTTTCGTTGGATCATTTTGTGGCCCAAGTTATGCGGATTGGACCTCATTTCTTTTTTCCATCTTTTTCTTTTCCACTTTTCTTTTTCTCTTCTTTTTCTTTTCTTTCTCTTTTTTCCTCCACTTTTCTCCTCCTCCCGAGCGTGAGCCCCTCTCTCTTTCTCTCCTTTGGCCGAATCTCCTTCTCCCAGTAGACACTGTCGCGCGCCATCGTTACCAACACCACCCACCTCAGCCTTTTCCCCTCTGACCGACGATCTCCCACCACCAACCCCTGCCCCACTTGCACCGCCGTTAACCCCCACGCACACCTCAAAGCCACGGCACCTCTTGTGCTCGCCAGCCGCCGTCGCACTACCATTGGCCACCATTTTTTCACCACATCTTCCTCGACCTCCCAACTACTTAAAGGACCCATTTACAGCTCTGATCTGTCACCGGTGAAGCATTTCTAGCTTAATCTTCGATTTGTCATTTTGGCCTTAAACCGCCTCCCTCGCCGCCACCCACGGCCATCCACCACTTCCATTAGCTTCACCAACATCTCTAGGCCCTACCCTTGTAATATCAAGTCTTGATTTGTCCCCGTTCAAAAGTGAATTTTTGAGACCCACAACCTTAGTGCATTTTACACTATTCAGTTGCTGTGTTGCAGCTTTTAGCTCATCTGTGATCCTCCAAAAATTATAATATAGCGCTATAAGTATTTTCCCAAACATATTTTGAGATTTAAATATATTTTTGCACTAACTCATATTTTATGTGTTCTATTTGGTTGTGCCGGACAGAGTCCGAGGAGTTGGAGGGTCGGATGGACTGGAGGATGGAGTTGTTTGTGTGACTGGTTTATATTAGGATTGGTTGGTTGTTGGATATTGATGTTGGTCTGGTACATTGCATGTACACGCATGTTCATGTTTGTAAATGAAAACTGAGTTTTTGGGTAATTGCATTCATGTTCATGTAGATATTTGAAAACTGAGTTTTCATATGGAAAAGATTTTGGATGCGTGTGTATCACGACCGCAAGCCGAGATGGGACATTATCTTGGTGGAGCTTCTTTAATCACTCGGGAGCGGAATATATTGAGTGACGTCCCATTGGTTGTCGCCAGGCGATAACGGGATCGGACAGGATGGTAAAACTCTCATCCTGACTCTGTGGCCCTTCTGCTGGCGAGGGCTAGAGGATGCCTAGCCATCAACGCACTGGGTGTGGAACTGGGCATCGCTCGTTATGAAGCCAGGGTGTGCGGATGGTCCTTATGGGAGATCATGGTGCATACAGATAAAATGGATAATGAGTTATTTTCTGGAAAAATGACGTGTGTTGGATAAAGGATTTGTGTGAGTCATTTTTTAGAAAAATAATGGATTATTATTTTGGGCCAAATGGGATTTGGCGTGTGTTGAAAAATATTCATTTTAAGGGAAAATGATATTTTTAAATTTCATGCATATTACATCATATACATGCATGGTTGGTTGCATTAATGTGTTTTTATCTCGGGGTTGTTTGTATTAAAACTTACCTGCAGTATCATTTAATGGTATCGCAGATTTTGATATTGATGATGCAGATGCTGAACTTGAGGATTTGGCTCCGCCGGAGGAGTGATCTGGGATCACTTGTATTTAGCTCTTATATTATTTTTGGGATTGTGGTATTGCTTTTAAAATTGCTTTGTTTTTTAATATTTGTATTAAACAAATTCTGGTACTTAGTTGACTTATTTATATTATCCGCTGTGATTATATTGTGCACTTGTTGTATGTTGCACACACTTGAGCACTTATCGTTGGTATGTGTGCCTGTGTTGTCATCATCCTGACATCACGATTCTCGCATTTTCGTACGTGGGAGTCAGGGCGTCACATTGTTCATCCCGCACCTCCACGCCTTGATCAAGAAGGATTAGGGGTGGGAGCAGTGGTTTACTTTGAGGCTGGTCCTTGGCAGTGCAGACATCGAACCTTCCTGACTTCAACTCTTATACGTAGCATTCTCAGGCCAGGTCTTGTTCGCCTCATACTTCCCCCACCCCTGCCTCTGTCGGGAGCTTCATCTTGAGGTAATGGGTGGACGTAATAGCCTTGAGGCTATTTATGGTCGGTTGCCCAAATATGGTTTTATAAGATGATGGTTGACTATCAAGAAGTCAGTCATTGTGGTGGCTATGCATGCTCATTTTCCCGCCTTGACAGGTAGGGTTATGGCGCCTACCGGTTGGATCTCATCATTTGAGAATCCCTTTATAGGGGTGGGTGAGGGTCGTAGTTTGCCAACTTCTATGCCCATTTTGACAAAAGCCTCCCAGAATAAGATGTCTGCAAAGATTCCGTTATCAACCAAGATTCGCCTGGTGGTGTAGTTGGCGAGCAAGAGGATCACTACTAACGCATCGTCGTGCGGGTATAAAACTTCCTTGCAATCCTTCTCCCTGAAAGAGATTGTTGTTGTGTGACTAAGTCACGGATGCTTGGGAGGCCTGTTCATCACATAAATCTCCTCGTATCTTGCCCTATGAGGCAGAAGTGCCATCTCTAGCGAGCCCACTAGCTATGGTACAGATCTCTCCTAAAGGCTTGTCATCACGATTGTCATTGCATCCTTACTCTAGCCGCTGCTTCAGCATTTCACTTTTAGCAACGATCCACCCAAGCTCTCTTGTGCCCACCAACTTAGCGACCCTCATTTTCTTTGTGGTGAAATCTTTTGTCCAGTAGGTGTTTGGCCAATGATACTTACAAAAGTGTTGCCCCGTCATGGTTCGGGTGGTTCCCTTTTCGAATAACTCTCCCTCTCTTGTACTTGTTATGGATGGGTCGAGTGCCCTGATTGCATGGGGGTGCTAGTCTGTCACGCCTTTGGTCTTGGTGGCTTGAGCTAGTCTTCCTATCTCCAACCTTGTTCTTGTTGTCTAACTTCATCTCCCATTTTCTTGGCTCAATAAGGGCCTATAGAGTATCTTTCGCATTGATGAAATCATTAGCTTTGTCCATGAACTCTCTCAAGGTTGAAAGGGTCTTTGTTGCTAATTTGGTCACAAATGGGCTTTTAGGCCATACGCCTCATAGAAGGGCCACCAATGTGATCTTTACATCTTGGTCATCTGTAGTCAACCTCTTTTTGTTGAACCGTATGAGATATGTTTTCAAGCTCTCTTCCTCATTCTACTTGATGGTCAAGAGATATGTAACGGGTCACTGGCACCTTCTACTCAACATGAACTGCGTTATGAATTGCTTGGCTAATTCCTCAAAATCATCAATTGACCCTGGTCTCAATGCTCCAAACTAGCCTCTCACCAGGCCCTTTAATGTTAACGGAAAAGCCATGCAAACTATCTCTCCATGAAAACCATGGAGAGTCATGTGCTTTGAAGTTTTCTAGATTGTCGACAGGGTGTCAGGATCCGTCGTACATCTCAACTTATGGTACCTTGAATTTCGAAGGAAGTGGTACGGCCATCACTTCTTCACTATATGGTATGTTAGTGTGGTTCAACAATTGTTAGACCGAAGAAGATCCTCCCATCATTTTCAGCATCTCTTCGTATTTATCAATGAGGTTGCACAATTCGTCATGTAGTTTCTT